>VZTI01005239.1:393509-420299 GCA_013397865.1 Struthidea cinerea | reverse complement strand
ACCTGTCTTCCAAACCAAGACAGCTGTTCTCCTTTATTTGCTTTCTCCTTCCTTCTAAAAAAAGTTTGTTCTCTTAAAAATAAAGAGAGTCTTCTCTACAGCCATATGAAAACCAGTAAGATCAGTCCTTCATACATATTTTAAAGTGGTGCATGTATCTATAGAAAGTAGGTATGCACATGATTTGTTTCTAACATATTAATGTCCTCAAATCCAAATATTCAATGTCCCTCTGTTGCTTAGAAAAGTACAAAAGAACTTCATCCATTAGATAAATCCCAGTTGCCAGCTCTTGGCTCAGATCCACAAAGGCTTTGTCATTCTGAAAAACAAGGGCTTCAAATCTCAGAGCCAGCACTTTAGTGGCAACTTTTCACAGAAAAAAGAATAATAATAATAATAATAATAATAACAATAATAAAGTAATGAAGACAGATGGCAAGGGGCAAGCAGCAGGGATGCTCCAGACAGTTGCCAGGTTGCTTTTCTTTCAAGAAAGGAACAGATGCAAGATGCACCCACATGAAAGTGTTCCCTGATACCATCGCTGTGCATTAGTTGAGCATGAACATTCCTCACCTGTGACTCGGGGCGCAGGGAATGGGCTTCTGCCTCACATCCATCCTGGTGATACAATCTCCCATGTGCTGCTCTGAAGCCTTCAAATACTTGGCAGGCAGTCCCAGCCCTTTCACTTCCCAGGGAAGCCAGACTGTTTGCCAAGAAAAGGATTCAGACCTGGATAAACATTAAACAAATGCTTCAGGGAGCTTTATTTTGTTTGTGATACACCTTTAGATTTTGCATTTGAACTTTTTGTGGAGGATTAAACTTTTGATGTGCTTGCCCCTTCTTCTCCCTCACTCTCCTCCTCCTCCTCTCCCAGTATCTCAGGCAATGGTTGTGAGGCAGGAAGACAGGGAAGTTACAGGCAATTTCACCCCTCAAGGACTCCCTTGGCAAAGGTTTATTGTCAGGAGTAGTTGGGTGACCTTCATTCTCAGCAGCAGGGCAACACTACCCCCAGTCCTACAGAAACAGCCCAGACCTGTGATTTCACCTTGTCTTAGGAGAGGATTGAAGGGTCAAAAGAAAGCTTAGCCTTCCCCTGACACGTGGGCAAGGCTGAAGCATCCCCTTATCTTTCTCCAGACATTCCCATGTGCAAACTGGATATTATCAGAACCACTTTTCATTCATGTCTTGCCCTACAACAGTGCTGTGGCATAGAAACAGATTCAGGGCTGAGGTGCATTCTTTGAAATGTAAGATTAATCATCTGTGTCCTAATCTTCCCATTTCTCTGTTTCTTTGCCTCAGCACCAAATTTCACCCATTTGGATGGAAGGGTAGCGTAAGCACACATATATTCCCAGCTGTTGTGTGACGAAGGAGCAGCTGGATGGAGGAGGGATAGGAAAAGATTTGGTTGCTGAGGGATAGGAGTAATTGCTACTCTTGGCAGGCATCAGAGGCTCCGCACTGGCTGGCATCCCCAAGATGCAAGTCCATAGGAAGACCAGCATTTTAAATCCTTATTATTCAGTTGCCAATATTTTCCTGGTTTCTAACACAGGACCTGAATTTCTGACATGGAGGTGGTTTCTCTTGGTTGTGGAGGATATTCTGGGGCCTCCTACCAGTCGTATCCAAAGCAGCAGAGCTGCCTGTGGGGCTGTTTGCTATTCACATCACAATTTCAGAAGGCCCAGACAGCGGCAGGGGGAAGATGGGAATGAATAGAGAGTATGGAAAAGGAGGGAAAATAGAAGCACTAATGTGTTTTCAGCTGGTGGGATTTTTTTTTGTAGATGTTCTGTTCTCTCTCACCTTGATGCCTCATTTCACCTGCTCGCTGCCACAGGCGATTGGGCAGCGTGGTTGTGCTCCACGGGAAACAATGAACAAGAAATTGCAATAACAAAGTGCGTCAGCAGCTCCCAAGCTCTGATCAGCTGTAGGATCTTTGGCAGCTGTGAACGCTCCCATTTACACAGGGGGAAGGAGCTGCCATACAAAAACGCTCCTCTTACTGCCCTTGGCCAGTGAAAGAGTTAGAAAACAGTGACAGCCAGGCTTGTTCACCTTGGGACGTGCCCTGCCTGGTTCAGGGTTTGAGCTCCCTGTGTTCCCTGGCTGAGCAGGAAGCTGGAGGATTGTTCAGAGAGTGTGCACTGCTCTGCAGGGATTTGAGCAATCAGGGAATTGCAGCATCTGGAGTGCGTGTGGTGAGTGGAGTTCACTTACCTGGAAGACAGCAGCATCCCGACATTCACATCCCTGCGTCACTCTGGAATAGAAGTCACCACCCTTGTGCAGGCAGAGCTCCGACTTCAGCAAAGCACCAGGACCCCCAGTGCTGAGTGAGGGTGGAGCAGTGTGAGTCCAGGAAGTGATCGGTTTCTGTCTGTTTACATCTGCCACACACCTGGCTCCGTCATCTGGAGGGATTTTCTGTTCTGGGAAAGGTCAGGTGAATAAGATGGGGTCTATCCCAGCCTTCATCTTCTTCCTTGTCATTACAGTGATGAATATTTTCTGCATCAGTCATCCTAAGCTTCAAAAGTGATGGAGCAATAATACCGTATTAGCCCGGCTCTGTGGGTTCCCGCAAGCCCACAGAACCTGGGGCATTTCGGTATTACAGTCAAGTGGCAAAGAGGCAGGAAGGAGATCCGCTTTTCATCCTGCTGGATGGTTTATTCCATGCTTACAGCCGAACTCCAAAGCAAATCTGAAACCCAATCCCGAGGGTCCCTGTTTTATCCAGGGCTGGGGAGAAAGGTGGGATTAGGGAATGGGGACCAATGGGAGAATGCCAGGGGAGTGACGAGGCTGGCAGCCAACCGGGAGATTCAAACCGGGCCGGACCATCCCGAGGAACAAAGCATCCCAGGGGAATGCTTCGGGCCGCCCCTACACAAAGGCATGTTCACCAATCCCCACAGAGCAATGGGCCTTCCTGCATGGGAAGCCAGCCTTTTGTTCCACCCTTTTCTCCTTCCCTCCCCTCTCAGTGGTGTCAGCTGAGGCACACCCCTCCCACCTCTGCTTTGATTTCCTGCCACAGCCCCCTCCTCTTGATAGGCATTACTGGCAAGGGACAGGTCGCTTTGGAGACCATGGATTTCTGGTTGGTGTGAAGTCAGGCTTACCAGATCAGGTTGATTCTGAGACATCTGACTGGCTTCTTTTCCACTATCTAGAAATCCTTGATCTTTCCTAAAGTGGGTTGACTTCCAGGCAGCAAACACATCATGGTCCCAAGAGATAATTGGGTGCTGTTGGCCAACAGAGCTTCCCTGGCTGCTGTTCAAAGGGAGTCACCACAAATGTTCAGACATTTAGCATCTCCTGGTACCAATTCCTTCCCTGCACCTGCAGCTAGGAGACTGTGCTGGTTTGTAATTTGCTTGTCTCAGGAAGAAAAATGAAAATAAAATCCAAGAGGGACCAAGGCGAGCATCAATGCTCTGATAAGTTCACGTCACCTCCCAGAGGACTTTGTAGCCTGCCCACTCCCGGGGCACTGAGGGAATTGGAACCTGGCACTCAATTCTGATGGTACAAGTGACAGCAGGAACACCCCTAATCATCACCTAATTTGAAGCTCTTTTTAGGGATGGATTGGAAGAAGGACCCCTGTAATGAACAGGAAGCTGCATCCCACTGGGGCACATTGACGCGGTGTCATGCAGAGGACACATTTCAGACACGTTGGTTTTGATCTCTGTAGGAAGTTTGTAAAATCAAACCCACAGGAGCCATGATTCATCTGCAAAGGTAAAATGAACACCGCTGTTGCCTAACAGAAAATCTGAACCAACTCCCATTGGGAATCTTTCTGTTGCTTTTGATGGGGTTCAGAGCAAGTTGTCATTTAACCTTGTATTAATTTAGAAATGGGGCTTTTTGGGCCCAGTCCTGCTGCTCTTCCTCAGACAAGTCTCCCATTCAGGTTATTGGGTCTTTTTGTCATCATTCCAAAGGCAGTGGACAAACAGGTACAAAAGAAGAAAATTATCTTGACACCCTGATTTAGAGGGGGAAAAGGTTCTGGTTTTATCTCTTTTCATGGCATCAAAACCTGGCCCAGGGCTCACATGGGTCAACAGAAAATTTCCTGTTTATTCCACTAGGCTCTGAGTCAAGCTCTAAGGATGAATTTAATCATATTTGACATTAGCTGTCTAAAACCTGGTCAGCTCAAAGCCAGGCTGAGCAGCTGGACTCCTGTAAAAGCAGCTGCAAGAACGGACACTTCTGGGACAATCATTCTGATCCATCTTAAACACTGCCATCGAGTGGGATGAAACACAGCCCTCTCCTCTTGCTACAGACAGAGTGGAACTGTCTCAGAATAAGTCTCTAACTTTTATAGGGACTAAATCTGATGAGATCAATACCACCTAAATTGTTCCATGTGGCCCTTGACAGCGCAGCAGAAAGCCCCGTCGACATCCAAAGAGATCTTTGACAGGAGAAGAACTCATAAATGCAGAATTCGATCCTTTATTATTTCTTTTTCTTTAGAAAGAGCATTGCTATTCCTGCAGCTCCAACCAGAGCCTGGGTTTAATAAGACATGCTAATGTGTGTGGCTTCTGGGAGCTCTGCAGTGAACCCATGTTGATAACAGGCTTAGCCTCAGAAATGATAAATCACAAGGGGTAGAAGAGATATGAAAATTCTTTTCAGCCCTTGCAAATGAAAAGAAGATGTGATTGTAGAATATGTTTGGGATGTATGAGCGAGGTTCCTATAATCAATCATCCTAAATAAACCATTTTACTTAGCATCTGTTTGAAGGCAGACAATCAGGCGAGGAATAGGTTTTCTCCATGTAAAAATGCTTACAGAGTCTTATATCTGAATTTCCCGATCTTTCTCTTTATACGAACCCTCATTTTACAGCATGTGAGTCCCTGGCAGTCTTCACAAAGGTTTTAGGCATTATATCCAAACCAGAAAGTAATGCTGCTTACATTTTACTCATAGTGCAAGCAGGCTTGTTCAAAAGCAAACAAGACATGTATGGCAGAACAATACAAATAAAATCCAGCACTCTCCCAGCCCAGCTGGCATCAGCCACAGGAGCAGCTTCCCCCTCTGGCTCCCTGGATGGCTTTTCTCATCCTCATAAACTGCTATGAGTGTCCTATTTTAGGATGTTTTTTGAAAGGAAATTCCTCAATTTGATAAATTTCTAATGCTGTAGAGGGATTATTGCTGTTTTACTTTGAGTTAATGTCAGGAAATTATTGGTCAAGTAAAACAACTCCAAAACCCAACCAAATCCAATAACATTTCTTCTATAGTCCCAGTGTCACAGGGTAGGAACCGGCTGCTGGAGTTTGTTCTGTCCCTTTGCATTGGGACAAGTCACTCTTGTGTCACTTCTGATGTCTGACAAACCCACTCATGGCTGTCCTACAAGGCACATCCCCTACTCCACCCCAGACAGCTCATTCCAGCCTCTCAATCTTCCCTATGAGAAATAAAATCCTGTTCCCTTATGGGAACGTTGGGGATTTAGGCAGACCATAAGACTTTCTTCCCCCTATCCATTGTTCTAACTGTGATTTCAGCTTATTTCACTTTCCAACTGGATACCCAGGTGTAAATGAGACACAAATGATCAGAATCAGGACCAGGATGCCTGGGATGGGAAGAGCTGCCTTCGTATTTTGTGAAGATCTGAGCCCGATACATTTCCCCTTCATTTCTCTGCACAGCTGAGTCCTCCTTTCTTCTTTTTTTTCCTTTTTTTCTTCTCTTCTTGCTCATTACTGGTGCAAGCACTTGCTTTTAATATGTACAAGGAATATATAGGTATACATTCTTCATAATTCCTGCCATGCACAGCAATGCCCTAAAGACTCACCTTTATTTAGCTCCAAGGAGTCTTTGTTCACCTACAGGAATTTGTCTGGAAAGCTCTCCCAGTCATTTTGTGGAGTACCTGTGTTTTTCCTCATCCGTTTCTGGCAAATTTCAGCCTTCTTTATTTGTTTTTGCATCCTGGGCAGCCTCTGTAAGAGCCTGGGAAGCCCAGCCTTGCAAAGGGCTGGTGTAGGGTCACTCTGAGCACTTCTCACTCTGACAGAGGTTCCCCACCATGTGAGGCACTGCCTTGATGTGATTTCAGCTCTGCTGATGCTCCCCCAAATTTCGGAGCGCCTCCGTTGATATCAGTTGCTAACTGAAGCTGTGTTTGTGCACGTCTCGTTTTGTCCCCCGGCCAAGTTCATTCTCTGGCCGCGCTGTAACCTCACAGCCTATAACCCCACAGTTCACAGCCCCGCCCCGGGCGGTTTCATTTGTTGGGTTTGCTCACATTTAGCAAAACCCTACACGGCAGCAGTGTGAAAACATCCAGGCGGCTGCTCTGACTGACAGACACCCGGGTCTGACTCTGCTCAGCCCAGAGACAGCCGGAGCCACCCCACCAGTGGAAGGGAGCAGCCAGAAGCTGCCAGGAAGCTCCACAAGATGCTGCTGCTGAGTCCAAGTTTCTCCCACAGGCAGCTTTGAAGGTGACTTTTTGCTCCTCTTGTTCCACTCAATATCTCCCCTTTCCCCATCCACGAGATGCTGTTGTGGGCACACCGAGACCCCCCTGCCCTCACCCCTGCCTGCTGCCCTGCCCTGCTCACACGCAGCACATCTCCAACAGCTGCTTTGCAAGTACAAGCATTTGACATTTTCTCTTTGCAAAGCATGTGTACAACCAGCCCTGTGAATCATACAAAACAGGCCAGAATTTGATCACAAAACCTGATTAAAGGAGCTGCATGAAAGAGCAGCATATATTGTATGCAAACAGGAAAAGTAGCTTCCCATTCAGCCTTCATGCTGAAGAGAGATTATTGTCTGACATCTCTGCAGCCTCCTCCTTTCTTTTGTGCAATGAAAAGGCCAATATAAACACATCCTGGAAATATTTATTATTTTTCAAGGGAATCAAAGTTTTCCTATGTTTCAACTCCAACCGGAAGTGCCTCCGAATTAGTAGTGAACAGAAGAGTATCATCAATGAAACAGAAAGGAGGTAAATTTAAAACTTTTTTGATTTGCATTTATACAAAAACACGTGGAACTGAGTGCTAAAGATGTGAGCGAGCAGGATTCAGATAAGAAATGGAGATTTGTGAGAACAGAAGCTCTTCAGCAGCCAACCCTCCCCTTTGAACATTCCCCAGAATGTTCAAAGAGCTTCATTCAAGGACACAAAGCAGTTCCTCACTATTAGGGAGCTGCGAGACTCCCTCCCCTGTGGTGCCTTATTCCATAAACACCACTGAGGGTTTGCAGCCCTGCTCCTGCTGATGAGGTCCTTCCCTGGGACCACGAGCTCCTGCTGTGGGCTCCAGAGGGAGGACACTGCAATGCTGTGACATGGGCAGGGCTCTCCTTTGCCACACATGCCCCATGTGCCTCTTCCCCCCAGCCCCAAGAGCTTGAAACGGGGCATTACTCCAGCACAAATCCCACTGTGCGAGCTCCAGAGTGGATGGATGCTCTGACACAGAACTCAGATTTCTTTGTTGGCAGCCTCTGGCGTCTTTCTTTTTTCCCGTGGAGTGAAGCTGATGCTTTCCCTGGGGTGGGATCATGGAAAACCACCCCTTTGCTGAGCAGGGGTCACCCCTGCAGTGAGTGGCAGGTTCAGCATCCTCCCCGTGCTCAGTCTCACTGGTGCTGCACAGACAGAGCTGAAAAGCACCGCAGGGAGCCCAGCACTGCACACTTCACACAGCAAAGCTGCTGCACGGAGGCAGTTCCAGCCCACAGCTTCAAACCAGGGCCAGGTTTATTTTACATCTCCTTCTCCTTCACTCCCAAGACTGTGGTTGCTTGAGCAGAGTGATTTTTCTCACGGTCCTCTCTCTGAGACATGGGGACTCTGAGATCCCCCCGACTGCTTCTTTTTTTGCTGGCCCTGTCCCTCTGTGGGAGCTGCTGGGGGGTGATGGCAGCTCTGAGGATAGGATGCTCTTATATCAGATGGGATCAGACACAGCCAGCCCAGGAGCGGCAAAAGTTAGGAAAATATGGGCTCCCTTCCTTCCCTCATGTTGTACAGTTGATGCAAAGGTTTTTTGGACTTAGTTATAAGCCTGGACGTTGGTTTTAAGGGGTTGCTGAGCATTCACTGACATCCTCCACGAGGGGTAAAGCTTCAGTGCCTTCCCCATCTGTGAATGTTTTTCACAGTTACGCTAATAACTTAATCTACCTGCTGTATTTACAAGGCATCGATCACCCCAGTATCTGAGTGCTGCTGCTAAATCACCCCTCATACACAGGAAGTACAGAAACAAGTCGAGTGCTGGATCCCCACAAACAGTCTGTGACAAGTACTGAGCTCCTACAGGCTTTATTTTACTCTGCACGTCACTGGCGAGCATTAAAATCTGGAACAAAGCATGAGGGGAGAGTGTTGGAGTGCCCTGGGTGGTGGTAGAGAGATGGGCCCTGAGGATCAGAGAGAGGGGCTCTGTCCTGGGCCCGGAGGTGACCCTGGGAGTGCATCCAGGTCACCGGGGATGGACTGAGAGAGGATTGTGTGTTTATGGACAGCCTGGGCCTGTGAGAAGTGTTCATTGGAGTTTGTGGCCTTACAGGGCATTGTTTGCCTATTACCATACTCGGTAAAATCTGTGCAATGCCCCAGGTGATTGGGGGACACTGTGGGGAACATCTTTCCTGTTTCTAGGATGTTCTGTCCTGTTGGGTGCTGGGATTTAGGGAATTCTGACTGTGCAATAAACGCCTTTGCACTTTCCATCTGATGAGCAAGGTCCTTGCCCGCACGTCATTACTGCAGGAGAGGAAGGCAGGACCTTGATGGGAAAGCTGATGGGGTGGGAGGGAGCTTGGTCCCAGTTCCCAGGAGTTCCTCCACCAGCCCCAATCCTGGCTCCCCCCAAGTCTCTCCAGCACGCTGGCTGGTGGCTGCACACCCAAGCCACTGCAGTCAGTGGGTTTATGGGGGTGGGATAGAAAAGAGCCCACTGTTGAAAGTCACTTCTTTCTCAAAAATGCACATCCCAAGGTTATATTTGTTTAACAGCCTTGTTCTGCAAGTTGTGTCCCAGCAGGAAGAGTTTGGTTCCGTGTGAAACCATCAGCAGCACTACCTGGAGCCTGGACCCAGCCCCATCATTCCTAATGCTAAGGTAATAAATAGGTGGAAAATAAGAACTGATTCCCCAAAGTAATGCCAAATCCATCTCCTTGGGGGGAAAACTGAGCCTCAGAGACAGTCTCCAGAGCTTCTTCATAAGCCCTTATCCCACTGGAGTGTGAGTGCCGCAGATTCCCTCGGGCACAAGGTTTCAGCTGAAGTGGGATTTTCTTCTTGACTTAAATAATCTTGGCTGACAGATGAAAGTTTTTTCAAGAAGTCATTTCCAGGTGACTAAGCCCAGTCCTGGGTCTGCTTCTAAGCTCTGCTTTGAGACTCCTTACAGGCAGAGTATAATGGAAAAATTCTCGACTGGGTCTCAGAATCCCCACTCATTTGGTCACAGTTTCTGGGACTAGGTCAGATCTGTAGCCTGTCAAAAGGATGATGAAGAAATTGGTGCACACGGGAGCTATACAGCTGCAGCCAGGCCAGAGTCAATGCCCCTCCCAGGCAATGTGCCTTGCTCACATGCAGTGGCCACTTGTGTGGGATTTCTGGACACCACCCACAGCTGGAATGATGAGAAATCCCGAATTTTGATAGAAGTGTGCAGGGGTTTTGTGGGCAGAGCTAATACATCATAGTTAAAGCGACAGGCCGCTGCCCGGCTCAGAATACCCAGCAGAACAAAGCAGAAGGGCAGCTTGATTTTTATATCTTAAATAAATAAACCTTTCTGATCCTGCAGGCAGAGCCTGTGATTCTGCAACGTGTCCTTGTGAGCTGTTGTTTTACTGTAAATATCCTTTGCTATATTAAATCATACATCACTTCCCAGTGCAGCTAATTTTCCGTTCACACTGATGCTCGTGGGCAATATCCTCATGCCCTGATGTCCCATAAAGCACCCAAGCAGCATCCCTCAGTCACGTCTCATTTGCATACTCCCAGAAGCTCTGGGTGAGCATCTCAGCAAAAGGAAGGAAAATGAAATATTTACTTTTTGTTTCCACATGCCAGTAGTGAAAAGATATTGATGTGGCGAGGATGGGACATTAAAATCAAAATTATGTTGGGAATAAAAAGCAAGGCATAAATTAGCACTGTTTGCTTCGTCTGTGTTTTAAGAGAGCTCGCATTACCCCGGTGCCATATAACATGCCAGGGATATTTGGGGATATCTGCAGCACTGTATTTCAAGAAAGCTTTGGAGCCAAGATGACATTACTAAAGGCCACGGCAAAATTAATGAATGGCCACCAAAAAGTCTTTGTCAAGGGCTGACTGTGAAGGTGCCACGTGAGAAAGTGGAGACGAGAGCAAAGTAGCTCCTGACAGTCTGTCAAGACAAAAGGAAGAAGATCAGCAAGAGGGGAAATGCTTTTTATGCTTCTCTGCTGGTGCCATCCTTCAGCTGCTCATTTTCTCTCTTCTCACTGTCTATCTTGGTGTTGTTTCCAGGGACTTTCTGCCACCACCTTGCAGACCTTGCACTTGGCTTGACACAAAGGTTTTGGGTTGTCTGCATCCACCCTAAATTGTGAGCTGGAGGGGATCATCCACGTCCTTTGTTAATCAGTCCGTCCAGTTGAACACCTCCTAGCCCAGAAGGTGACTCTCACATCAGAGGAGTTCATGGCACTGTCTGCCAGCTGCGCTTCTTTAACCATGGTCCAAATCAGCTGCCACTGAAGGCATCACCCTTCCTGAACTCCCAGAAAAATTGGGACAAAAAGGTAAAAGAAATCTGTTGTGTCATCAAATCCAGTTCTTTGTCTTCTCAGGCAGTCGCACACAGAACCCTGATCTGAAACACATCAAACACCGACTTACAGACAGCTGGATTCCTGTCCCCTTTCCCTTATCCCAAGAGTTACTCTGCTCATTCTCAAAATACTTCTCTTGGTGTTCAGTCCACCGGTGACATTTTATATCCAGGAACTACTGTGCTGCTAATGCTGCTTAACCTAAACAGCTTTTCACTCTCCTGTGTTTTTATACCTTTCGCATTTCACTCTGAGGATGCAATCGCATTTGCTTTCTGGTTCACTGAATTCCCTCCATCCTCAATCCCTAGGAGGAAACATAACGGGCATAACTGGAAAAAATATGTATTTTTTTAAACCCTACATATCTCCATAGGGAGGAACGAAAAGTCTCCATTTCATAGTTCTCCTTGCAAGATAATGAAGGATAAGGACGTGTGCTGGAAGCTCACAGTTCATGCAAGGACTGGCTCACCTGCTCTTGCCCAGACAACACAATAAAAAAAGTCCGTGGCCAAACATCAGCACACAATGGCAAAGAAAGGGAGAAAAACTGGAAAAAACCTACCCAACAATTCGTGAAGCATAAGATGGCATGGAAACACTCGTGCTCAGTGTGACAGATGGAGGGAGCAGCCCTGATCAGAGGCTCATTCCTGCAGCTGGGCTCTCTGAAGCTGGAGGGGGGCTGAGGAAGTTAATGGACCTGCTCGCACATGTAAAGGCTCCTGGATGAGACCATCAGTTTTCTATAGGTCACTGGGACCAGACACAGCTTCAGAAGGAAATGAGAGAGCAGAGAAGTAGAGCTATTAGCACAAAACCTGTCACTTTTTTCATTAAAATCAGAACTCATGCCAGAGGGCTGAAAAGTGGCCAGTGTTGTATCCATCCTTAAATAAAGGTGGAAAAGGGGGTGAAGGAATTACAGGCTGGCAAACCTTGCTTCAATTGAAGAAAAGATAAGAGGAAAACCATTGAAGACAGAGTTACAATGTCCCCAGATGCTTGGGACAAACCAGCATGGAGGCTGCCACAGTAAATCATGATGCTAATTTAAATGCATTTCAAAATGTTGGCAAAAATAGTGGCTATCCCTGGACAAGCTGAGATGAATTATTTAGGTATTCCAAAGATTTTTTGAGAGGAGCCCTCACAAGGAGCTATTAAGGAAAGCTTAGTGGGTTACCTTGAGGTAAGAGGTAAAAGTTCTTTCATGGATTGAAAACAAACTATGACATAAAAATCAAAGAGCTGTGATAAAAGTCCAGTTCTCAGCATGGAAAGAGGTTAATAGTGGGAGGTGCTCCAGGGACTGCTCCCAGGACAAGCATTGTTAAAGAGATGTTTTAAGAGCCTGAGGATGCAGCAGAAAAAGGGCAACGTTTGTTCAAAGAACAAAATTTCCCCTCTCCCCCATCATCTTTTTAGGTCACTCAGGTCTGGGGAAAATGACAAGAAATTAATTTAAGAGAGACCTCAGAGAAGGATGCAAGTGGGCCATGCAGTGGCAAAAAAATTCCTGCTAAGGATTGCACACACAACAAGAGGCTTTGGGAAGAGCAGTTGGAATTGTTCACATCCAAATGAATTATCCTCTCTGAGATGAAAGAAGATGTTGGCTGCTGTGGGGAGCCCAGCATAAGATACGTGTTCAGTGCACAGCGATCATCAAAGGGCTGGGTGAAATGTAAAGCTGTTTGGAGAGATATTGTATTTCCTCCCTTGTTTTCTAACAGCAGCCGCATGTTTTTGTCCGGGGAAACATCATCACATGGGAGCAGCAATGTAAGGAAAGCATTGTAGAAATAGAGAAGGGCCAAAGGAGCTAAGGAAAAGAAAGAATTTCTGCAGATAAGGAGGGAGGTTTAGTCATCCATAGGAAAAATGTCAATACTAGTGTGTCACCCTCTTGCAGGTGCATCCAGATGGTGAAAGTGCAAAAGAAAGAAAAGGTAAAGAACTGAAAAGTGCTCTTGTTGTTGTTTTGGGGGGTTGGGGTTTTTTAGGTTTTTTTTTTTTTTGTGTGTGTTTTTTAAAATTTTGTTTATGTGAAAGCAAATAGGCTGAAATCGCAGAGGAGTCAGCTGAACTGTGTGTGAGTGAGCACCTGGGTTCAACAGCTTGAGAATAAAGATATTCAGGTCAATCAGCTTCTCTGTTTGTCCTTTTCAACATTAAGGGGAGAAAAGGTCACTTGGGCAAATTAAGAAGAAAATGGAGTAAATTAAAAAAAAACCAATTTTCCTTTTTAAATATAACTAACCTGTGCCATTTCCAGCTGCTTGCTAGCTTTGAGGCAAAGAACAACAAGAGTTTCCTGAATTTCTCTGAGGAAGAAAGCACGGGCAGCAGTGACAACCCGAAACCTCGGAACAGTGGGCACATAAAGTCCCTTCTCATTTTGTTACTTCTGGACCCACAGCATGGAAACGGGACAATGCTTTTCTTGGAGGGGAAACATCCAGGTCTGAAGACTTGGAATAGCAGGGAGATTGGGAAGGAAATTGCCCAGGTGATTCAAAGAGATGAAGTGCCCTGAGCTGCACTTTTGAACAGAGCCAACACTGACCTGTAGTTCGTGCGGGGAGCAGAGACCCGTATAATCCATGTAACCCTCGCAGTCTATACACCCCTTACAACCCAAACAACCTGTATAACCCACATAACCCAGATAACCCATATAACCCAGGCAACTCCTACAATCCCGAGAGCCCCTACAGCCCACATAACCCATACAACCCCTGTAGTCTGTATAACCCTTACAACACAAATAACCCACATAAACCAAATAATCCATATAACCCCTATAACCCCTACAACCTCCATAGCCCGTATAACCCATACAACCCAAATAACCTCCATGGCCTCTATAACCCCTGTAGCCCATATAACCCATATATCCCATATAACCCATATAAATCCTATGACCCAAGTAACTTCCCCACCTTCTGACGCTGCTCCAAACTTCCCCCGTGTGCTCCAGAACACCATTTTAACAGGAGATGTTGTCCTGAGGGATTTGTATCCCTGAAGGAGCACTTGTGATGTGAACTTTTACAATTAACTTATCAGCCATGAGATTTAAGGTCTTTTAAAGCCTGTCAGAGACTCCGGTGCTCCAGGTGCCCAACAGAGTTAGAAATCAGATCTCAGAGGTGGTGTTGCACAGCCCTTCTCCATGGGCTTCCCAATTCCACCACCTCCCTGTCCCTCCTTCTCCTCCAGAGTTTTAATCTGACACAGGAAAAGTGTTAAAAACTCCTTTGAGCAAGGACAGCGTGCAAGTGAGTCAGCAACGACAAGAGAGTGACTCTTACTTGCCTTTCTGACACTAATGGGGGATGAATTCCTGCATATTTGCAGCCTGGATCACAGAGATTTTCTCTTTCTCCAGCTTCTTCCACAAAAATCCTGAAGCTTTTCACAAATATTAAAGGCTGGATGAGTTATTCTTTGCTCAGTGTGAGTGCACTCAAGTCGATGGCATTACTCATGGAAGAAATGTTCCTGACTGTAAGTGCAGATATCCCAATACAATTTATTAATTTTGCTTTACAGTGCATTCGTGAGGCTTAACAGATGGGAATATTGACATTAGAAGTTCACGTGATTGGCTCAAGGTCAGAAAGTGACAGGACTGGAAACTTCACCAAAGCCTTGATTTTCTTTTCTCTCATTTCAGTCACGAGATTTAAAAATACAGAAACCAGCAGCACCAGCAAGTGCGGAACTCTTCAGTTTGCAGAAAGGACCTGCCAGACTGAAGGAAGAGCCCCTCACGTGGCAGGGAAGGCAATCAGGCTGAGCACGGGGAGGATGTGGAGCAAAGACGTTGAGGAGTTGGGAAGAGGGAGGAGAGAAAGTCAGGTGCTGATTTTTTCCTTATTTCACCCCCAACACTTGAAAAAAGGCTGAGAAGGTGCTTGGGGTGGTTGTCAGGGCACTGTATTCCTCTGTTTGCTCGCTTAAAAACTGTATTTTAGAACAAACATTGGTTTTTAAAGCCTCTGAAGAGATGGAAGAATCCTCTTTGCTCTTAGCAGGAGACATCCTACTATCATGTTTGACCCTTTGAGGCTGAAAAGAAACTCCCTGAGGGGACAAATCCCTATTTGAGTCTGGGCAATCACCCTATTATGGGGGTCTGCACAAGCCTAAGACTTCCCTAGGACTGAACAAAGGCTTCCTGTGATAGATTTTGGTTCAAGAAGGCACCACTATCTCACGCTCACTCCTCCCTCATCTCTCACCTTTCCCTCTCCGTTTCTCTCTTCTAACAGGATAAAAATCAAACCTCTCAAAGAGCACTTTCCTCCCCTCCCCTCAAAGGCTTTCTTGCACCTGCCTCAGTACTCCAGCCACCAATTGCATCCTGCAACATCTCCATCCTCAGTGGTTTGGGAACTCTATGGCACCTGCTCAAACACCTGCTCTGGGGGGCGAGGAGAGATAATTAGCACCATTTTTCTAATGACCAATTTGTATCTGATGAGGCAAAGCAAACAGAGTAGGGGTGGTCTCCACGAGCCCTCACTGGAGCCACGGCTACAGGAATTGCCCCAGATGAACCATCCACACATCTCCAATTCACCAGGCTCCTGCTCAGAGCTTCATCCTGCCCATGTGAGACCTGGAAGGTCCCTGCTCCCATCATGTGCCAGGCTTTCCTCGTGTCTCCAGTGGCACGAGGGCCAGGTTGTCATTTCACCGAGCGGCAGCAAACAGAAGGACCCAAATGTAGCTGAGAACAATCCTCAGTCTGGCATTAATCACCTGCTCGGAGCTGGCGGCAGGCAGTGACATTTTCTCAGTGGCACACAACCAGACATCTGCTGAACGAGCCAGCAGCTCGCTCCAAAGGGAGGCATCTGCCTTTTTGTCTCCTCCCTGTAGGAAAGGAAAGGTCATGGCAGTCCCAGGGAAGCAGAGAAGGAAAGGTTAGCCGTGGAGTCAGGGTCCCTGGGCAGCCAGGGGTCACTTGGTGGGGAGCCCAGTGCATTCATGCACGGCACTCAGCACACGTGGAGGTAAATCAATGCTGCCTTGGAAGCTGTTCGGAGAATTAAATAGAGAAGTTAAGGAACATGAATGGCTCTCCAAAGGAAACAAATGTGGGAAATCACTCAGACCAGGATCATGGAGACCACGAGACTGCTCAGGAAGCTTCAGCTGCATCACGGCTGTCAAGAAAAGGGTGGAAAGAAAATTCACCCAGAGCAGGAAACTCCATCCTGTGCTTCTGGTGATGGATTCTGAAATGACCTCTCTGCTGCACTGTCAGATGCAAAATATGAATCTAATCGAAGTATGGATCTGAGCCAGCACTGTAATTCACCTGTTTCTGAGGCTGCGCCGCAAAATACATTCCTCTGAAATATAACACTGATCAAAAATAAAATAAGAATAGGCAGACAGATTTTCTATTGGAAAATGCTGATTTATTGAAACCAAGATGTTTAATAGGGATACATTGATTTCTTTAAAAATTTTGAGGACTTTCATTAAAAGTTACAAGACGCAAGGTGGGACAAAGCAAGAAGCCAAAGTTAACTCCTTACTGTCATTCAAGCTGAGCCTGAAGAATAACATCTAAATGAGGGCTTTGAAGGGGGTTGGAAAAACGCTGATTTTTCATTTCCCAACCCAGATCACTGCCTCTCACTTGCACTTTGGCAAATGTGTGATCACATCACATTTAACACTTTTGTAGTAACTTCAGCTGAAAAGACGTAGAAGGCTTCGCCTTATGGAGGGCTATGAAGACGGTGGAGGGAGTGGAGCATCTCTTACGAGGAAAGGCTGAAAGAGCTGGGGCTGTTCAGCCTCCAGAAGAGACAACTGAGAGGGGACCTCATTATTGTGTATAAATACATAAAGTGGGTGCCAAGGGCATGGATGAGGCTCTGCTCTGTGGGCCCCAGCCACGGCACAAGAGGAACGGGCAGGAACTGATGCCCAGGAAGTTCCACCTGAATGTGAGGAAGAACTTGTTTCCCGTGCAGTGACCGAGCACTGGAACAGATTGTCCAGAGAGGGTGTGGAGTCTTCCTCACTGGGGATATTCCAGAACCCTCTGGATACACTCCTGTGCCATGTGCACTGGGATGGCTCTTCTGGAGCAGGGAGATGGGACCAGGTGACCCACTGTGATCCCGTCCAACCTGACTCATCCTGTGATTCTTACCTGGGGGAAAAACCCTACGGAAGAGTGCTATAAATGTTATAAATCCTGTTTGCCAGGGCTGGCTGAAAGGCCCCTTTGAGTTGCTTTGAGGGTGCTGGTGCTCTGCAGGTTCCTTACAACAAGAATGGGGGTGCCATGTAGTGCCATGAAGTCTTTCCATCCTCGGGCTTTTCCCAAAATCAGTATGGAATGTCAGCCGACCTGACAGCCCTTGCTAAAGAAGACTGTTTCATGTCAGCTCCTGTTTTTATAGCATCTAATCTTAGTTATGATTTTCAAGAGATGTTTCTGTTGATTATTTTTTTTTAATCACAGATACATATCATGCCAAACATCAGCCCTAGCCAAAGAAAACGGTTTCCCTGGCAGGGTTTGTGGATTTCTATCACTCTTGCTCTGTTGAACTGATCTGATTAGATAGGATGGGGCCAAGATTTCTCTTGGCTCTGGTACTTTCACATCATTCAGTGCACCGCTGGGAAGGGAGCATGAGGGACGGGATGCAGAACGTGCCAGAGGAAAGCTGCTACCTCTAGGATGGCCTGAGAGGGTTTTAATGAAAATCAGCACTGTCCCACAGGCTGGGTGCAACCCTAACAACCTCTAGAGAAGATTCTCTGTTTACAGCATTCCTCCCTTCCTTCACGAGCTGGATAAACTGTGTAATATGGACAGGGAAGAAGAAGAGGGTTTCTTTATGAGCAGCCATCTTCAAGGGGCAGAAGAGGGATGATGATCCAGTAGCTGGGAGCAACACTTTGTTGGGCAGCTGAGCACAAAAGAGTGACAAATGGCACTATCCATTTCGATTACATGAGGGATTTGGGGACTCGGAAAGTTAAAACTTGGCTGGTACTAACTAAAATTTGGCTGCTACAACAGCATTGCCAGAGCCTGTTCTCGGGAGCAGTGGAAGCATTTCCTTGGTAGTTGCAGCTGGTCAAGACTTTGATGATCTCTCTAATTTCAAAAAGGGTAAAATGGAGAGTCAGGTGTCATTAAAGCAAGATGGACCACAAACACCTGAGAATGAGACCTCATATTCCCACCCGTGACCAACCTATGAATAAGTAAGTGTGTGTATGTATAACTTACTTTATACATAGTTATATATATAAAAATTATATATATATGAATCAGAGAGGTGAAAACCTTGGATAGATTTCAGACTCCTGGCTGCTTTCCAACAACACTTTAGAAATACAGTACTAAATTTACATTGGTTTCAGTAATGCAAGCCCAGAATTTCCCCCTGGAGATCCCATCTGCTCCTCACTTACATGAATCCCCCAACCTGGAGAACAGCAGGGCAGGCATCCCATTAAATCACTGGTTTTATCATGCCCATTCAGTTTTTCCCTGGATCGGATGATCTGCCAGGGCAGAATGCTGCATCGTTTGCTTCATCAAAATGTACAACGTGGTGTGCAGTAATCCAGGCAGCAGTGAGGTGTCAGGCACAATGGCTGCTTCCTGCAGGATGTAACCCCTGCAAAGCTGTAACTGCGGAGTTCCTGGGAGCTGACACACACTGGGATCTCTCCCTGATATCCAGGCATTAGCAGATTAACTATTCAGACTAGTTGGGAATAGGGGAGGAAGTAGCTCAGAAGTTTTCTTGGAAGTTAGTGGAGGGAGAATAAACGCGTGAAAAAAACGTGAGTCAGGGATGAGACATGGCCAGGCTTCCAGAGAAATGGGAAAAACAGAGGAGACTGAGGTGACGTGACCTTCCAGTATCTAAAGGGCTGGAGGAGGACTTTTTACAATGGCATGGAGTGACAGGACAAGGGGGAATGGCTTTAAGCTGAAGAAGGATAGATTTAGGATAAATAATGGGAAGAAATTCTTCCCTGTGAAGCTGGGGAAGCCCTGGCACAGATTTTCCAGAGAAGCTGTGCTGCCCCTGGATCCCTGGAAGTGTCCAAGGCCAGGTTGGATGGGGCTTGGAGGAACCTGGGACAGTGGAAGTTGTACCTGGACATGGCAGGGGGTGGAATGAGATGAGTTTTAAGGTCCCTTCCAACCTAAATGATTCAGTGATTCTGTGATCAATACGAGGCTTAGATGACAGGAGCTCATTCATGGACCACACAGTTTCTTACAGACTCTGCCTAAATAATTGCTCATTTTACCCTGTGACTATTACAAGGGATCCCAAAGCATTTTCCAAACAAAAGCTTAATCTAAACTGCTATTAAAATACTGTGTGCTTGGCACCGTGCACAGCCAGGAGCAAAGCAGAAAGAATCACGAAATGGAAACTCATTGTCTCTGCACGGCCTGGAGAGGACACCCCAGCAGGGCAGGGATGCACCCGGTGGCGGAGATGGGAAACACTGAGCCTTCCCCCCCTCTGCCAAAGAGCGCTGCACCCAGAGCTGGACATCGAAACGGCGAGGATGGGAAGAAAAGGAGAATCCTTAGAAATTCTGCCGCAAAGGGCCCTTTTTCATAGAGCAGAAGGCTGGAGGAAGGTGGGAGGCTGCGCGGGGCCGAGCGATGCCGTCCCTGGGCTCACGGGGGCAGGTGCGATCCGCGGCTGCGGCTCCGCGCACGGGCACGGCTCCGGCTCCCGCTGCTCCGCTTGTTCCTGCCAGCATAGGAAGGGGATTCAGCCTCTAGGCAAGGCTTTACCTGAGGGAAAAAGGCCACAGGTTTCTTTTTATCGATGCCCGCATCCATAAAACTTACACAGCTTCATAGCCCAGCCCGCCGATAGCTCCGTGTGGCTCTCGAGCAGCTGCCCAGCGAGTGTTAAATTTTCTTCCAGCATCTCTTTGACGGTTTAATTCCTCAGGTCAGCTGAGGACCCACCTTGGAGGAAGTGGAGGAGACCAGGTCCACGGCAGCCCAGGGCTGACACACCACCGGTGCCCCGAGGTCACATCTCCCTTGTCATATCTGCTGGCAAAATCCATAACATTGCCTGAAATAATCCAAAGGCACAATAATTAGAAATACAATGTGTGAAGAGCCCAGAGCGTCCCCACCTGAGCCCAGCTCTGTTTCCTGTCCTACCACACGTCGATGCCTGACCTTGACCAAGTGGGTTACCTTCTCCTTGTCTTCAATAAAATCTGCCTTGTAAAATCTGGATAATGGCATTAAACTTATCTACATCAGATGAAGGTTTTGATGCTTAATCAATAAAGATTTGTGAAAAGCTCTGAGATCCTCTTAAAAAAGGAAATGTCCACAAAAGGTTTCAGCATTAGCCAAGACTGATGAGTGAGTGAGAGGAGGTACAAGCTGCTCCATTGCCAGGTCAGTGCTGGCAGGGCTGGCTGTTGAAGCACATCAGGGAAAGGCAGCCTTGGCTATGCCATGGGAAAAGAGAGAAATTTGGGGTTCCAAAGGGCTGGAAGTGGATGCCAAGCTGGAAGTGCCAGCCTTACACCAAGCATGGGCTTCTGCTTTTGACAGGGTTTGGATCAGCTGCTTTTAATTTCTGAGACACCAAAGACAATTTATTTCCAAATTCACATTTCACCCCACCTTTTCTCTCCTTTGCCCCCTCAAGCTCTGGCAGTTTGCTGTAGAGTTGAGTGAATTATTTCTTTGGCAGCATAAGAGCATCCCCAAAACTTGATGCAGTGCCGGGTGATCACCAGAATAGAACATATATAAGAATATGTACATAACAATATGTATATATATATATGTATGTGTTTACTCAAGCACATTTTGAGAGCTATCCCTAATTTTTTGACTTTGAAAATAACAAGAAGAAAAGGAAATAACAATGAAGAAAAGGAAAGACCTTCAGATCTGAAATCCAAGCAGAAAAAAAGTCTGCAGGGCAGAGAAAAAGTCTATTCTTATGGTGCCTCTTGTCTGAGCAGAATCAGGAAATCTCAAGGCAGATACCAACCTGCTGAGAGCGATTTCAGCTCATTCTGAGATACTCTGCTGAATTTACACTACAGAGAGCTTCTGATTAAAGCTATCTGAATTAAACCTCATCTTCCAAAGCTTCCTTTGAGATGCCCATGTCTCCTGCACCTGGGTGCCACCCCTGGAATGGCCGTGGTCAGTGGTCAGTTGCCAGCCTTGGGTTACCATCAGTCAGGTCCCTCAGTTCAAGAACAATTTCCCTCCGCAATATTTCACTCCAATGTTTTCTTGGAGGTGTAGGAAACAGTCAGGTGATGTCCTGTTCCTCAAACAAACGAGTCCTGGGTCTGCCTAACCTTGCTGCCAGCAGCCAGGGAAGCTCTGCACACTTTAATTCCCAAAGATGAGCTGGGGATTCGCATGGTACTTACTGAGGTATTACATGGAATTTTAATAGGCCTTTAACAGGACTCCTGTGAGTTCCACAGCTGATCCAAACAGGATCTCTGCTCCAAGGCCTAATCCCCTCATAGCCTAAAAGGATCTCCTTCAGAGAAATTGTTTTGTCTGTAGGCAGTGCTGCAAAGCAAGACGAAGAAAGGGGTGGACAGAAAGAAGAGAAAGGGAGGCAAGTTTAAAGAAAAAGTTATCTGAAAAGGGAAAAGTGATGTTAATGCAGGTAGAAAATGCTAGAAAGATTAAAAAAAAAGTATACAGCTTTTTTTTTTTAATCTCACTAGTTAGCACTTTATGTCAAAATCCCCTCATCTTAACAATTACTAGAACTGAGTGAATAATTTAAAAGGAATAATTTATTCAAAGAACGTGGCATACTGATGCATATCCACATATTGTCTGAAGAGATCACAAAGTTCTCCAAATTTCATATGTTATTCAGATCCATTTGCCAGTCTCTGCAGCTGACAACTCTTCGCTTCCAGATACTTTGAGACTTAACCCATGAAAGGAAATAATTTATTCTAAGCAGAGATTCATTTTGTTTGTATACAAACCCTCCAAAATAAATCATTATTTCAGTAACCACTCAAGTTATGCTGCTGTACAGTCAGGAGTGTCTCACAAGGACTCTACTGCTTTTCTTTTCCTCATTCAGAGGTTAAGGATCTGAATTTTGTGTGAGTACATGCATGCACTTACTTGCCCATATAAAATTGAATGGGGCAACTGCATTTCTCACTCGCAGAGCTCTCAAATCCAGCCAAGAATTCAGACAAAATCTTGTCACCAGTGCTTAAAGATGGCACGAACGTCAGCTTTAGGAGGTGAACAGGCAGCAGAGATCTGTGCTCATGTTCCTTCTTTATTCATGGTTCTAAACCAACCTGATGGAGCTGGTGCAGCACCAGGGCAGCTGTTTGGATGAACAGATGTCATTCCCACATTTTCCAGGGCTGAGGAGCCGGGAGCTTTGCTCTGATGATCAGGCCAGTTGTCCAGACGTCGTAGGCATAGCAGTGTCTGCACGTACCGCAAATGAAGACATTTCAGTTAAAAGAAAGAGTTAAAAGAGCAATAACTGACCTGAACCCACAGGAGAATCGTGGATCTCAATAAAAATGCACATATGGCTCAAGCCTGTAAGTGATGTGCTGCACCCCTCACACTCACAGGTTTCATGGCTCCTGCTCTTGCCTGCGGTGCCACAGAGGAGCATCCCCAGCTGATTCCCCCTCTGAGCCAGCCTTCCTGGGAGGTGCAGCTCCAGCACATCAGAGCTGGTGTTTCTGGGGCTTTTAGGACCAGTAAAATGCACAGATGACTGCTTGGGATAAAGTTTAAACTCCCATAGGGATCATTCACACATTAAAATAAAGTGGGACATCTTGGCTTGTTGGATTAACCCACTCATAAATCTGTGACTGAAGGTTTATTCTGTAGGGAGAAACAACCAAACTGAGTGCATTGTCCAGAATTCCTTGTACAGCAAGAAATCTGCAAATGAACCCACCCCAAATGAGCCCCACTATAGGAACTCAGGTCAAAAATAAGCTGAAAAGTTCCCTGGGGTCAGGAGAGCCACGATTTTTATTTGGCAGGCAGTAGAAGAAGAGAAGGTGAGAGATTCAGGAGCCTGTGAATTGAATAGCAGATGGGCTTTTCATTAAGAGGAGCTCCAAAACTTATTGAAATCAGTCAGGGCCTTTTTTTACTGGCTTTGGTGGCCTTTGGAGGGGGCCCTGATTCAGGCACCCCGAGCTTTCAGGGGTACAATCACACCCTTGATCTCGGGGCTGGATGTTAACAAGCACTTCTGTCACACTCACCGGGGCTGACAGGAATTTGGGCATCATTTCTGAGCCGCTTTTTGTTCTGAGACAGGCTTGAGCTTTGAACTCCAGCCTCAGGGCAGTGCACAGAGATAATGGATTTCCCTTCATCTGATAGAGATTGCTACTCGTTTTCTGGCTGCTGTGGTATTTGGTTGCTGCAGTGGCCAGCCATAATGCTTACAGATTGCAGCTCTACTGTACATGCCCACAAAGGCTCTGTCTAAAGCTGTTTTGGAGTGTTACTATGATCCGTGGGCTTGATTTTGTTTTGCTGGAGCTAAAACCAGTTGTAAAACTAGCCCAGCTTCCTAAATAAACACATTTAAATATAACCAAATTTAAGAAAGTGCAGAAAAATCTCCATGTAATTCCCACTGGTATTTCTGAACAGAAATGGATGTACACCTTCTGTTTGGAAATTCCAGTTTATAGCACAAAAACCCCAAGCTGGGACAAAGGTCAACATTGGTGTGGAATGCAAAGCATCATCTATCTTGATCATCCATAACCTGTTCTCACCCAATGCAGATTTTTTTTTGTTCATGGTAGTGGTTAAAAAATTGAATTTTCAATTTAGAATTTCTTTTCTTTAGAAGAATTTGCTAGAAATACACAAATGATTTCTCTGCTATCCCAATTCAGGTGCCATTTGATCTTTTCACTTCTCCACATTCTGATGCCTCCAAGTAAACTTCTGTTAGAACAAGCACAGCAGCTCTGGAGGTGATCTTGGCCATTGGAGTGGATGAGGAAGGAAGGGAGCAGGAGAGGGAGGCTGAAAATAGACTGAGCTGTCCCTGCTGCTGCAAGAGGCCAATGTGCTTTGTCAGAAACATGGAGCTGTGTTCTATTTTCATAAGAGCCACGACCATCATAGACACTAGACTTGATTTTTCCTGACTTGCAGGAAGACTGGAAAATAAATGAAACCCAAAAACCTCCCTAACCACAACACCGCAGTAACTGGTTGGTGTAAAATAGTGTTTGAAAAGAAAATTAGCAATAGCAGCAGAGAGAGGTGGCCCACAGACCCTCCTGTTCATCCATTGACTAAAAAGAGAAAAAAAGGAAAAAGAAAACCCTAACAAAAAGCCAATAAAACACCCCCAAGCTGCCAACACATTCCACTAAGCATAATTTCTTGCCTGAAGTGAACACAAGATGGATATTCACTGTGTGTCATCACCTTCCCATCAGCCCTTCCTCTGTCTGGCAGAATGTCTCAGGGCCCAGGGACCAGGAGTGACACGTCCCAACAGCTGTTGTATTGATTTTAATTCCAAGTCAAGCTCTCTGTTACATACCTGATCCTACTGTAATATTAATTACAGAGCCTCCCTCAGCTCCAGCCCCACTCTGTCATCCGTTATCAAAATGCAGCCACGCAAGTGGCTGTCGCTTCCAATCCATTTTTCATTAGCACGAGTGACCAGCCCCGTGTTCAGCATCTCTGGGTTCTGGATGACATTGGTTAAACGCTGCCTGGTAGATCGTAAATCACTGCAGTGTTAAAAGAATTCCTACACTGAGCAGCAGGGAGCTAATCTGTGTCTGCAGGTTTTTAATTGAGTAAAACAAACGACGATGAAACCCTCTTTAGGTGCACTCGAGCCCTTTCCTCTGGATTAAAACGAGCTGAAACCTCTCCCTCTGGGACCACGTGCTGGCTACTGAGGGAGAGTGAGATCAGCTACGGGGCACACTGCAATAATCCTCTCTTTCTGTCCATCACCTCTGCCTGCTCAAAGGAGCAGCAGATGGTTTGGGATTGAGTAGGAACAGTACCAAGAAACCTAACAGACATTTCTGAGCTTCCGCAGCACTGAGCTCCATGGATCCCTTTATGATCTTCCTGAGAGTCCTTGTCCCCACAGCCCTGAGTGCCCCAAGGACGTGTGGTCATTATTCATTCTGAATATGAAAGCAGTGCACAGGGACTTTAATGTTAGGAACTAAAAAAACTGGGCCAGCACCATTGTCCAGAAAGTGAAGAACTAAAGGAGTTGTGTAAGTGCCCCAAAACTGGGAGAATGGGGCCACCCAGCTCCTCTTGTGCCTTTGAGTGGTCGCTCTGAGTCCCTGCACACATCTAAAATACCACACATGGATTTCTCTCTGGGCTCAGGTCCAAACTTTCATGGCCCTGCTGAAAAAAGATATTGCTGAAGTGGACAAGGCTGGAGGAGGACAATGTTTAGAGTCTGAGAAATAGGCAGAGCTTGGCTCAAGTAAGGGTGGGGATAAAGCCCTTATTTGGGAAAAAAATTACCACGTTGCTCTATCGTGCACTTTCGAATTGATATTTAGAGCAGGAATTAAAGCTGCATTCCTCACCTGCCATCCTGCATTCCCAGAGCCACTGTTTCACTAACAGGGCCTGACAGATCCAGACTCTGAGAGAACAGCAGGAGGTGGTTTCCAAGAAGTTTTAGCCAATGTAGTTGGGAAAAGCCTTTTTCCTCCACTCTGGAAGGATATTCTCAGAATAATGAAGTCACAGATGAGCCAGGTTTGTTGGATTTTTCTTTAGACATGTTGTCTCTGAGTAATACAGAGCAGTAGGTGCTACAAGAAATAAACATGTTTGGCTTTCTAAACATTGTTTGATACTAATGTGGACCAGAATGATGCCATGTGGGGAACCCTGGGCACGTTTCCCAAGTGGGTAAGATGCAGTTTTAAGACAGGAAATTACAAGAGTAGTTTGCTTTATTTTAAGCCTCAAATTCCATGTTCAGAGATGCGTAGCACAGCTCCTTTTTATGATATAATTAATCATCATTCCATTCAATGGAGTTAGAGGATCTAATGGGATATATTGTCCCATTTTAATGATAAGCACGTCAGATAACACAAATAGGTCAATTGACGTAATTGCAGTAAATACAGAAAAAAAACCCTCAATATTTCGAGATGAATTATGCAATTTACATAATTATGGCTAAAAACGGCATGTCACCACTAAGAGTGCTCATCCAGCCCTACCCTCTGCCTTCCTCCTTCCCGTTTGGCAGGGATGCACTGCTAGGCGATGTCGTACGTGACTGGAGGTTTCTCCAGGTTCTCCAGCTTTGTCAGGGCAGTTTAATGTTGTTTGGGCAGGAGCATTCTCCTGACTCACCGGGTGCAGGAGAATCGCAGCCTCCCCAGCCCAGCTCCGCGCTGCGCCGGGGTCTGTGCAGGCAGCAGCTGTCCAAGGCATGCAGGAGGCGCGAGGGAGGATGGTAATGAGGGAAGGCACAGGGCTCAGCCAAGAGCTGGCTCTCCTGGAACAGCAGAGCACTTGTAACATTTTATTTTCCCCAGCCGTGTCGCTTGCACTGATGGGGGATGAAGGAAGGTGATGCCACAGAAGCACAGAGCAGCCTGTGGGACTCACTGTCTTCTCTTCACAGGGCAAAGGTTTCTGCAGGAAAGAGTGATGCAGTCAAGTTAAAACATTAATTTGTTGTAAATTTAAAAATATAAATATTCAACTGGCTGACCCCAAGGTGCCCGGCAGGAAAGATTTCACTTTGTGGACCACATTCAGGCAGCTATCGGCAAACTTGGGGTGCTGCCAGCCTGGTCCTCCCC
>VZTI01005239.1:351134-393440 GCA_013397865.1 Struthidea cinerea | reverse complement strand
TGTTTGTTCCTTGATCGTTTCATTAATCCTAAGGTTTTTCCCAACCTAATGATTCTATGATTTGCATAGAATCTGGTTACAGACCCAAGATCTCCCCGAGGAAGCAGGAAAAATTCTGCCCCAGATTTCAGTGTCTCTGCTCAGGTGAAACTGCCTCGCACAGAATAGGGAGAAAAAGGCTGGTGAGTCTCTCCAGGTTGGCTTTTATCAGGACAAATATTTTATTTTTATTTTTAACTTCCCCCAAGCTACCCCATGCATCAGGTGAAGAGCACCTCCATGCAACACCTCCAGCACCCCATTAAACCTGGGTTTGTTTGCCTCCTTCTCCTGGCTAAGTCATACAAAGAAGATTGACCCCTGTGGATGTATTTTAGCTCAAGTACCTCCTTACATCCAGAAATCCAGGTTCTGCTCTAGTGGGACACTCTAACGGGGGAAAGGGGAAATTTATTACCTGTGTAAGAATGGGGATAGCGTGATCCAGATCTCAGACTACTTAGAGAATTAGTCATTTGGGGGAAAAAAATAATCTAAATCGTGTTTAAAGTTTAGGCAGACAGGTTGACACAGGTCTGCTCTTGCAGCACGTACAACTGGAGTCTCCTTGCTGGGGGAGGAGAGGAGGGTGAGGGGGGTGGGATCCATCCCCCCTCCCTGCCTGCAGTTCCTTTTGACTTTCCCTGCTCCTGACGCTCTCTGGGCATGTCCTTGCTCAGTTAGCTGTGCACAGAAAGCCATTTCCATTGCCCCTGTACATTTTACCCAGCCACGTCTGAAAATCAGGAGAGAGAACTCCAGCTGCTGAAGTGCACAATTTGCTCTCAGCTACAGCCCAGTAATTGAAAACTGTCATTCTGCAGGAAAATGGCAACGGGAGCAAGAGCAGGAGCAGGCTGGAGTTTGTCACACTGCATCTGGAGATTCTGTAACTAGTTTCCGCTGAACTTTTCCCCCTCTGGGCTCTGATAGCTTGGCTGCTATTTACCAGCCCCTCGGAGAATTGCTTTAGTTATTTTGTTATTGAAATACTTTGGAGGTTGTTGTGTTTGTTTACACTTTCTCTTGTTCCAGGGCCAAGGCAGGGGAAGTGGGGGAGGTGGAGCTGGGTTTGAAGACAGGGAATATTGGGCTAGTTCAAGATCCCTGTGAACTATTTACGGGTATGAGGGGGCACAGCAAGGGGGAATGGCTTCAAAGTGGGAGTAGGTTTAGATTAGGTGCTAGATATTTATTAGATATTAGGAGAATAATCTTCCCTGTGAGGGTGGGGAGGCCCTGGCACAGGGTGCCCAGAGAAGCTGTGGCTGCCCCTGGATCCCTGGCAGTGCCCAAGGCCAGGCTGGACGGGGCTTGGAGCATCCTGGGACAGTGGAAGGTGTCCCTGCCATGGCAGGGCTTGGCACTGGATGGTCTTGAAGGTCCCTTCCAACCCAAACCACTCCAGGATTCAATGATTCATCATTTGTTTCTCAGTACAAAGACAGCGGGACATCGGAGGGATCAACAGCAGCTTGTTAAGCCCACTATAGACAGCATCCCCAAATTAAAGGTTCCTAATTCCAAGCTGAGATGTAGCAGAATTGTTTTTGTTCTTTTTAAAAATAAGCTGGGGGATGTGGTTGTTTTGCTGCCTTTTTTTTTTTTTTTAAGTTTTTGTCAGGAATTTTGTTTCACAGCAAAGTTTGACTTCAATATGTTTTTTTGCTTTCAAAGTGGAAAGAAAATGGCAAAACTTTAAAACTGGAACAACTTTCCTACCTTTCGAGCTAAGTAGCAACCTGTCTGGAGAGCTGCCAAGCCCTGATGGCAAATGCCAGGTGATGTCTGTTCAATTCCATACAGCACTCACGATAATGTCATTTCTCCACGTTGAAGTGTTAATCATAATTGACATTTCTTACAACTTTTTTTCCATTTTTCATTAAAAAGCAGAAATTTATTATCTAATCCAGATTTTTATACAGACACATACTTAAAAAGAAAAAAAAAATACCAAAAAGAGTGATGAAAGAGCTATAGACATATTCATTCTCAGTAAGTGACCCCAGAGCCCGGGTGGTGGTGACTGCTGGGATGCAGTAAAAGGCTTTGGGCTGAGACTCCCACCTTAAATCCCTTCAGCCCCATCTGGGGAGGGGGAGGAAGGAGGGAACTGGAGATGTGTTCCCATTTAAGACACCGGGCTTTGATGCACGGAAGAAGGTAAGCAAGGAGCAAGAACCCCATGGACAAAAACCACTCAAACTCTGCAATTTTCAAACCATGACAGTTCAAGCTTCTGGCCCAGCAAGGGAACAGACTGAGTTTGGTTACAAGGTGCCGTGGGCTGTGGATGGTTGGGAGCCTGGGGCAGCTGTGCAGATTTTGAATTATCAGAAATAACCTTCCAGGCCAGATGTGTCAAAACCTGGGCTGCTGCAGTTCCTTATGTGTTGGTTTTTTTCTATCCCTCAACAACTGTTTTCTGTGTGCTGTAGTCAAAATAAGCTTCTCCGAGCACACTTGTGGCAGATAGGACTGGGATCAACAGGTTGCCTTCTGAAGTGTCATTCAGCGTGAAGGAGAGATGTGGCTGCTGACGTGTGATAGCTCTTCTCCTCTGATGGGAGGAAAAGGCCTCCCCAGCTTGCTGAGCAAGGATCAGGGAGAAGAGGTTTGTACAGCCTCTAAAAGTCCCCTTTCTCACGAGCTGAAGGGGCCCTGCTGTCTGCCACTTTTGTCATCCCCAAACCCAAATCTTGCTGCCGGGAGTAAGGATTATTTTACTGCTGCACTTAGTGTCCCCAGGTAGGTGAGGTTTTTTTCCTCTATAAAACCTCCCCTTCTCCAAACCTGAAGTGGCTCTTTTGCCCTCCAGTGGGACAGTCAGTAAATTCTGCAGTTAGGGGACACAGGCAAGGCAAAGGGAACGGCTGTGGCAGGAGCCTGGGAGGAACAGAAGGTGATGCACTGTGACAGCTGCCCTTTCTGATGCTGTTTGTTAGCCTTTTTGATGCTGTTTGTCAAACACGCTGCCACTTCCTTTTGTTCAATTCCCCAACTTGCCTGTGTGCTCCTGACATCTGCAGGGCCCAGGGAAGAAAACTTTTCCAGAGATGGAGAGGAGAGAGGGGCTCCTGCACTCACCTCTGACCATCCCATCCCAAAAGCTGAGGTAATGCAAACTTCTACTACCCATCCCTTCCTCATCATTACTTTGTGTGGTCTGTAGTGAGACAGATCCCTTCGAAATCTTAGCACTGTGTCCACTTCTGGGCCCCTCTCTGTGAGAAGGACATTGAGGGGCTGGAGCGTGTCCAGGGCAGGGAACGGAGCTGGGAAGGGGCTGGAGCCCCAGGAGCGGCTGAGGGAGCTGGGAAAGGGGCTCAGCCTGGAGAAAAGGAGGCTCAGGGGGGACCCTGTGGCTCTGCACAACTCCCTGACAGGAGGGGGCAGCCGGGGGGGGTCGGGCTCTGCTCCCAGGGAACAGGGACAGGAGGAGAGGGAACGGCCTCAGGCTGGGCCAGGGGAGGGGCAGGGTGGACACCAGGAGGAATTTCCTCATGGAAAGGGTGATTAAACATTGGAAGGGGCTGCCCAGGGAGGAGGTGGATTCTCCACCCCTGGAGGTGTCCAAAGAATGCCAGTGTCACTCAGTGCTCTGGGCTGGGTGACAAGGTGGGGATTGGTCTCAGGCTGGACTCGATGACGTTGGAGGTCTTTTCCAGCCTAAATGGTTCTGTGATTCTGTGAAAATACACTATAGAGCTCCCTGTCTTCAAGGCATCTCCTGAGGAGGTTGGGCTATTTACCTCTGTACCTTCAGGAGAGGTTACACCTCGTGTGAAACCCCCTTCCTTCCATCCATCCATCTCTCTTTGATCTCCGTTATCTGTGCTCTAGGGATGTTCAGTGCCTCTTGCTGTCTCTGGAAGACCAGACAACCCCCTCTTCTCCCTGTCCCTGTCAGGAGAATCCCTGCCAGCTGAAACAGAGGTGCTGGGAAAAGCCCAAGCAGCTGCCTCTGTCCTTGCTTTCCTCCTCCTTCCTGCATGGGGAATACAGAGGGAAAAAGCCATTGTGGCTGGCACCAAGGCAGATGGCAGCACTAAAACTAAGAGCATTAATTACTACTATTATTTTTAGTAGAAACATATTGGAAGCAGTGTGATTCAGAGCTGTCCAAGCCCCTGCAAGAGGCTGAGCACTCCAAGCTGAGCGGGAGGCAGCTGGCAAGAGCAGGGAGAAGGGATTGGATGCTCCTCCAAAACTTTGGGACAGCAGCATTTATTTAGTCTGCACCCCTAAACAATCTTCAGGAACAGATGTGCACTGGATCTGAATTCAAAATGGGTATTCCCATGGTTAGGAATTAAAGCTGGGTGGGATCACGCTGTTGCTTTCGCTGGCACGTTTCCGTGGGCATCAGTGACGCACAGCTTTGGTGTTGGAAGTGGGAGACAAATCAGTCCATGTATTCTAATTTCTAGCATTTTATTGGCTTCATAAAACATGGAATGAGGTGCTGTGTGAAGAAGAAGTGAGCAACAGCCCTGGCTTAAAGAATTTACAAGCAGAAAGACCAAACAATGGTTGGAAGGGAAGGGAATACTTTTAGAGCTTGTGAGCTGGGGATGGTTCAGAGACACTTGTGCAGCTCCTGATCCCAGGAAACATGGAAATCATTTGCAGTTTGTGCTCCTAATATACATGGAAAGGTTGTAAAGAGCCAACAGAAGAACTGGTAACTGCAAGAAAACCATCACTGCAATGATTTAAACACAAGGTCCACCTCACTGCCAAAGCCCGTGGTCCAGCAAGGTATCTCAGGTAATATCTAAAGGTGGGCTTAAAGCAAACACTTGTTCAAGTGTCTTTCTAAAAAGAAATTATTGTGGAGCTATTGTCAAAGTTAGATGTGCTCTTCATGAGTCTGTTAAACTGAGACCCAGCCTTGTTGTTGGAGTCAAATAAAGGAATGAAAGCAAATACTTGTCAAATATATTATTATGAGAATTCTGTGCTCACTCATTACATCATTTATTAATGACTCCTGGAGGAAAAAAAAAAAGAAAGAAAGAAAAATATCACCAGATGAGTTATTTAACAAAACCCCACAAATTCAGCATGTAACACATTCATCAGAATCTATTCAAGGAGCTTCAATGCTTGGATAAACCACTGTTTTTTAATCTAATTTCCCAGGCAGGAAGACTGCCAAAAAGTGCAAATGATGCTGTAAGAATGAAGAGAAGCTTTTTGTGGCCAAATGCCTCAATGATGTTTACACAGACACTCAGCATCTCACTTCCTAAAAGACACATTCCTATGTGTCATTTGGACACAGGATTTATTTTTTTAATGCTTATTTCAGAGTAGGGGGGAGTTAAGGGTATATTTGTCCACGGGACTGAACATATCACGCTGGATTCATTATAGAGGGATGGATTGGAGGCAGCAATTCCTCTGTGCTGAGCTATTGAAAGTGAAATGGGATAATTGCCACAGTTACAACGAGACTGATCAAGCTGAGAGAAACAAGTTTCAAATTGTACCAATCAGCCCTAATCCGAAGGAGTTATTAACAGAGCTCTAGCCTGGTGAGCCCGCATCTGCTAACTTGAGATAATGATTTATATCACCCTTTATGAAAGTTCCAATTTATTCTAATTCAATAAGTGAAAGGCGGCGAGCGCGGAGGAAGTCGGGGACAAGGATTCAGCGGGAGCCCCTCGGCCGCTCTGCTCCTCCCAGGCAGGGCCAGCAGCTCCTGGTGCCATTCACTGGAGGACAAAAGGAGAAAAAAATCCAGTTCAGAGTATTTTTTTTTAATATCTTCATGTGACATAGAACTTCCAAGGTGCTTACAAAGATCAGTGTGATGGTTTAGCCTTCAAACCCCTTGAACAGGACCAACAGTGAGGATGTGGTACAGGAAGGACAAGAGGAAATGGCTTCAGACTGAGAGGGGATAAATTTAGATTGGGTATTAGGCAGAAATTCTTCCCTGTAAGGTGGTGAGGTGCTGGCCAGAGGAGTTGTGGCTGCCTCATCCCTGGAAGTGTCCAAGGCCAGGTTGGACAGGCCTTGGAGCACCCTGGAATAGTGGAAGGTGTCCCTGCCCATGGCAGGGGGTGGCATGAGATAGTTTTTCAGGTCCCTTCCAGCCCAAACCACCCTGTGATTCTGTGAAGGGCAGATGATGCCTCTTTCAGAACAAAAGAAGCAATCCAGAATGCTCGGACAAGGGATATTTTACTGGGTTCTCAGACACAAAAGCCTGTTGCTTCCATAGCTGGGGGCTCATCTTACACGAACACCCACATTTTTGGGGACACGAGGCTGGTTTGACCATTGTGGGAGGTGGCCACTGGGACCACACCTGGGATGTGGCCTTTGGAGAGTGAAGCAGTGTCAAGGACACAAGCCAGGCACCCATGAGAAGTCATTCCCTGGAAACAATATATGGGATTTCCTCGGTTTTTAGTGGATGGTGACACCATAGCTCCACCTATCACAGAACACACCTCAGTAATCCATGGCTTCCTGCTGAAATTCTTATACAGCCCAATCCAGAGCTGCCACGGGGCTGCTTCAGCTCGTACAAGACAAATGTCCCAAATGTCCCCACTGCCTCCCCCCTGTCCCTTCCAGGTGCACACACAGCCCCAGAACCCGATTCCCTCAGGAATGAAATGGTGTTTAACAGCAGGACACGGCCATTCCCATTCTCTGCTGGGCCCTGCACTAAGTGAACAAAAGCATCAAGATTTCTGCATATTGTTCTTCTCCTGAGGGGAAGCTTGATGTTATTTGCTGTGTTTGCACAGTTCCAGTACCTGAGATGTTTGCTTGGCTTTCTTTTATTCAAACACATTTGTTCCAGTTGCGTTTCTGACCTATTTTACTGCTGCTCTGTGAACACGCACTCAGCGATAGCTTTTGCCTTTGTTTCAAGTAGATGCCAAGAAAGTAAAAGTACCACAAGCACTTCAGTGACTGCTCTTGCAAAGTTTCATGGGCAAAAGGGCTTTTCCCCTCTTTCTGTCCGTTTAATTATGCCTTAATATCTGACAGGCTTCTAATTGTGAAATGTTTGGTTATCTGCTCGGAGCAGGAACACCACCTGAGAACTGAGATGGTCAGTGGTGCTTTGTCAGGAGGGACAGAGCTGGATACAGCGATGATCACAGACAGGCTGGAACATGAGATTTATTTGCTGACCTCGGAGTTACTATTCAGTCTTATGCTCCTAAAATGCTCCATGAACAATGTTTCCATGGGAGACACTGCTGATACCCGTTTGTAGGCCAGTCCCAAAGTGTTCCTGCTCCCTTCTCTTTCAGAAAATACAGTATTAGTCATAATTCCATAGATAAACTCCAGATTTTCTAGGTTTTACTGCTTTATACTATTTTATGGCTACAGCATCTGCCTTGCACCTCCCTGAGGTTACTGCCTTGACACCGCGGGAGTTCATTAGCTGCTTAGCAGGGAACGTGCTGCCTTTCTGGAGCAATGCAAGTTTTCAGTGTGTCTGCTGAGCAACTTGTTGAAGTATTGACAGAAGACCGTTTCCCACTGAAGTTAAAACCATCAGTCTTCCTTTCCTTTTCTTTTTTTTCTTGTTGAGGACTTTAAACAATATTTGAGTGAGTCCTCAACTGCCACTGAGGCTTACCTTGTTTGTGTCAGGCTATGTGGGAGCATGATACATGGCCCCAACGCTGGCACCTCTTAAATTCACACAAAAAGTCAGGCCTGAATTCCAGCTGAGCCTGGTTTTCTGCCAACTTCCACATTGTGTAGCCTGAAAAATAGGGTAGTAAAGTTTCAACTAAAGAAAAAAAATTGAATGTAGCAACAGAGAGGGAAAAGAGTCACTGTCAAACGTTAATGACCTGTTCCTTGCAATGTGAATGAGACAAGGATTGGATTGGGTCGGGGGAGGAGGGAGGCACGCTCATCTTTGAGTGTAGCTGAGTGTTTAGAGGCACAGGTTGAAAGGAAAAAAAGTGAAAGAAATTCATGTTTTTGCTGAAAGAATATAGGAAAGTTATTTAAGACCAGTTTTGTACTCAGGACAAAAATAGCATCCTGGAGGGTCTTTAGGCTGCTGAAACAGGGATCTGAGTCCCTGGGCCACCCTGCCCAGAGCAGGACTGATTGCTGCAGCACAGAAGTGGGGGTGATGTATTGCTAGGCCGCTACCTTGGCATTTCTCATCTGCTGCACAAAGGCTTGGGTCATGCAAAGCAGTGAGCGTGGAGCTGGATTCTCCTCCTTGTGTCACATTGATTCATTTCTTATTCAAGGTCATTAGTTCTTCCATACCGAGATCCATTACTGCCAGCCTTTTCTGGAGCCCAGTGAAATCCTTCTCACAGGTTCTCTGTGAAGTGAGAATGGTATCAAGACCTTGTGCTGCACAGTCTCAGAGTTGAAATTGCCTATGAAAATGTGTAAACCACGCTCCTCTTTCTCAGGGCACCCTGAGTTTTGTACTGATCACAATGAATCAGTGCACGGAAAACTGAAAACTCCTGCAATATTTTAAGTATTCGTCTTCTGGGGAAAGATGGATGAATTCTTACCAGCTGCTAGGAGGAAATGTCCAGCTCACTTAATTGCCAGCAATCCCTTAAAAGCGCAGCTTGCATTTGCTCTGCTATAACCACCTGGCTGGCTGAGAGGATTCTGAGGTCAACAATATCACCACAAGTCTCATTTAATCTCCCTAAGGCTCGCTGCAGCCTGGAACTAGTCCAGAAGAACCCACCAGGGCAGAAATCCATCTTCAGTCCCGTGATAAACCCACTGAGCCAAATATTCCCTGCACCCCTAGAGAATGAAGGCCCACAGTGACCCCAAAGCCACCAATCCTGGCCACGGTGCACCCGATGTACCTGTGTGCAGATGGTTCGTAACGAATTCCCTCGCAGAGGGGTGAGGGCTCCCATCACCTGAGGGTGATTTACTGGAGCTCTCTGTGCGAGGCCTCTCTGAGTCGAAGCAGATGGGTCTGTGCTGGCAGCAGCTGCCCCTGTGCAACCCCCAGCCAGGCTCTGCAGGGGGATGGAGGTGGCTGAGCTGGTGCCATCAGGCTCCAAGGGACTGTCCCCCCACCGTGCCCTGGTGCCTGCTCCCCCTGCTCCAGGCGAGGCCGTGTGTGCTCCCTTCCAGCTCAGCGTGCACCAGATGTCAGCGGTGTCAGACATTCAATCCGTAGCAATGAGGGAGACGTGACACCAGAACTACTAAATATTTATCAGTATTACCAGTTTGACTGTTACTTTTACCACTATTTGCACACCAGAGAGGAGCTGTGGGGGCTGGCTGCAAAGAGGGGGTGTGAACGCAGCTGTGCCATGGCCCTGCTCTTGCTTCTACCTCCTCACCTTCCTCCTCTTCCTCTCACCGTCCCTCCTTCCTCTGGCTGTGCTGGGAATGAGCCCCAGGCCCTGACAAAAGCCTGAGGTGGCTGCTGTGGTTGGCAGCAGCACAGCCGAGGGAGATTTCGTCATTACTGTGCAGTTTAGCCAAAGCACGTCACAAGCCATCCAACACGGCACCACTTCCCAAGCTCATTCCATCTTAAGGAGGCAGCACAAGAGCTGAACAGGACTGAGGAAGGATACACCCCAATCCCTGCTGTGTATTCCCCTTCTTTTCTCCTGTTTTCCTCACTCTAGTAAGGGTCTCCTGGGCAAGCACCCTCCTTCTGCCACCCTCACCCCACAAAAACTTCCAAAATGGGGATGGACATTTGCATCAAGATGTAAATAGAGAGGAGGTGGTCAGGAGGAGGAAAAAAGAGATTTCAATTGACCCTCGGTTTCTGTTTGACCGTCACAGCTAATTGAATTGCCTTCAGTCAGTGCCAGGATTTGATGGCTGCCTTAAGAATAGGGCTGGCAGAGTAACAGGGGATGACAGCTGCTTTCTGCAGCTGGTTCCAAACCAAGGAGCAGGTCAATGAGCATGGATGAACTGGGGCTTGAAAGCAAGGAAGTACATGCGCACTCTCCTCCCAACACAGGCTGAGAGATGGGAGGAATTGCCATTTCTCTCTTTTTTCCTAATTCAGCACAAAATATCTGGACAAATGTCACTGCGTTGTGGAAGCTGTTGAGTTTTTGAGCATTTTTTTTTACCCCTCTTTCCCGTCTATAATTTTTGTAAGCCCATTTTTCTGCCCAGTGGCTGGGATGGAATCAGTAATCGAAAAGCAGCACTGCTGAAATCAATTGAAAAAGTCATTAAGCAGCTGTGGTGTAAAAAAGCCTCCCCTGCCCTGAACTCTGGAGCTGGTCCCATTCATCCAGTTCTCCTCCCCAGCTTGGTCCAGATGCCCAGCTGGGACAGCGTGTCCTGCAGATCCACTGGCTGCAGCCAGGAACGGGGGAAGCAGTGGCCCGGTAAATTTAGATTTCTTGAATCTGCCACCAGGCTGACACATTGATAAACAGCCCCGATTTTAGCAAAGCTTTGGAACGCTCACTGCTTGCTGTTAATTACTCTGTGGTGCTGAACCACGAAACCTGCGGTGACTCAACCTGAGCCACCTCCCCGCGATGCTGGCGCTGAGCAGCCCTGGTGACATAAAGGTCCCTCCATCCCTCTTCAGCCCAGGGGCCACTTGATGGCTCTCAGCACAAACCCCCCCCGGATTTATGGCTGGCCTGGCTGCTGTGTCAATAGAAATAGAAGCTGGGGCCACCAGGCTGTCACCGACAGCCAGACCTCCCTGCCAGCGGCCATCAAGCTGTCGGTGATTCAGTGCCACGGGGCAGAGGTGCCCTGAGTGTGGGGTGTGCTCAGCTGATGGAAAAGGAGAGCAGAGCACTGTGGATGTGCTCTGTATGTCGAGAACTCCTCGCTCAGGCATCTCGAAATGCTCCTGTGCTGTGAGCTCAGGGAGGGAGCAAAGGAAGTAAGGTAGACTAGTGGTTGCATTTCTGAAAAGGAATAAAAAAAAAAAAATCTTGTCCTTGTCCAGCTCTGAACTCTGGCCCTGAATGCTGAAAAGTCAGGCTATTTTTCAATCTGGCCACAGATAATTTGATGTGTTATGTGAGGACTATAAAACATCTCACTATGACAGGCCATTCCTCTCTAAGCTGATGCTCAAATACTTTATGGAAAACAAAGGTATAAAATACAGGGAACTGATATCTAAAGAAGGAGAATGACCTAACTTGTCAGTGAAAGTTATCATTGCTTTTTCCACCAATGAGTATTTTTTTCTAGCTTTCATTAAAAAGGGAACAAGAGCAAACCCACTCTTAAAGGAGACAGCTTTTTTCTTTTTTTAAATGGGATATACCACACATTATTTCTGATGGAGCCAATCTAATTTTCAAATGGAAGAAATTAGCATGACAATCAGTGACTTGTCTATAAATAGAGCAATTACCAGGAGAAAAATAAGGTCAAAATGTATTTACTACTAATTCAAAATCTTAGTGAGCCACTGAACGAGTGATTTGCTATCACATGGAAATGTCCTGAGGGGATGAGTTGAGAAGCAGAGCTGTACATGCGGCTGCCTGCAATTTTATGAAGTGAAAGTATTTGAAAATGCTGTTTTTCAAGGCTGTGGGCACAGGGCCAGCTGTCTTTCTGGCATGTAAATCATATCTATCACTTTAAACTTTACAATTCAAAGGTACCCCTTTCATCAGGGGTAATTAATTAATGAGAGGACAGAGATTGGGCAACAGAAGACACTGATATAAACTGAAGAATCTCTCAGCCTCCTGTTTAAGCACTCATTACTTTTATTGTCTCAAGAAGTGTAACAGGCTGGCTGGATTTTTGGACAGCACTAACACGTCTCTCTCTAACACATTTTCACCTGGTCCTATGGGGTAAAAGGACAAACCCAAAGAGCCACATTTCATTCCTACTCCTCATAACCTATTCCTGTATTTATGGCTTCAAGCGCTAACACACTGGTTACTCATTCTGGTGGGATTTGTAAATAATGGAGATTGTTCGAAATACAGGGCGGATTTCTTTCACGACAGTCACCAGGAAGGGTTAAGGTGTACCTGGGTTTATGTCCATGCACACACAGGTTAAAAATGAGCAAGAATAGTCTAAAGTCAGCCAAAACACTTGCTCCGCTTCCCTCTGGGAGGGAAAAGTGGTTCTATACCAGACACTGAGTTTTTGGAGGTGCCCTGAAATTTTCTAGAGAATATTTCGCAATGAATGATATCTGGGGAAGATTTAAGATGTGGACGGTGGGAATAAAATGTCCCTTTTGCTGAATAAAAGGGTGAATTGTCCTTTTTATCCCCACTGGTAACAGTGGGTTCCTTGTGGTAAGAGAAAGCCAATCCTGAGCATCTCGTGAGGCTCAGCAAAGGCACTCCCTTGTCCATACCGTGTATATCCATGGCTCCCGTGAATCCCTGGGATCAGAGGGTCCCCAGACCTTCAGGAACACTGCTGGGCTGTGCCCAGGCCCTGTCTTTGTGCTCAGGATGAGGAGGCTGCAGTTCCACCACAGTGTTCACGTGGGGGATGGCACTTTTCCCTCTCTCTGTCCTCCCTGTCACCGTGCCAGGTCAGAGACTGTGCATAGCCCCAGTCATTAAGCCAGATAAATAAAATCACATTGCTCATAATTACTGTGGACAATTTTGTATAATTAGATGTTAAGTGTGGTAGCCACTCTCCTTTATGGCCCCAGATAAGTACCTGCACCTTGACTGAGAAGAAGCCTGGTAGGAAATATAACTGCTTTGTTGCTCTCTGTGTAATTAACTACCATTAAAGCCACTAATTAGATCATAAGTTTTAAATAAGATGCCCTAATTATCTTTGGTACACAGTGAACTGATTTGCCAGGGCAAAGCCTTCCAAAAGTGAAAAAAAAAAAATCTTTTGGCAGCTCTCAGGGTTATTTTTCTGTATCTCTGAGTCTGCATGTTCCAGGTGCAGAAGGTAAATTTGGTGGTTCTTATTGGACTGGAAAACCCAAACTTGGGGAGAAGGGCAAAGCAGTGAGTAGAAGCCCCAAAACACACAGCAGGTGATCTACAAAGAGGTGCAATTGTGTGCACACGCAGGGGACCTCCTTTCTTCCAGAAAGGAATGAATTTTGTCGTGACGATCATGTTCTTCATCTGCCTGTTTTGTTTTTGTTGGTGACACTGGACTACAGAGGAAGTTTGGAGGATTTCAATAAAGCAAAACGTCTCCTAATTCTGATGTGTTTTAGGCACTCTCTGAATTGCTCAGCCAGCAAACTTTCTGATCTGCCTGCCCTAGGAAGAGCGAACAGTGTGCACAGCAAAGAGAGCATAATCCAGCAAACTCCTGCATCTGAACCCTGATTATATAAAAGTTTTGCCTGGTTGAAGAACAAATATTCCGTGTGGCTTAGCATTCAAAGCTCTCTGACTTTGCATTTCATGAGTTTCTGCTGTTTGAGCAAAGGTGAGGCAAAGCCAAGGCAATTCGTGGGGTGAGGACCTGCACGGAGATTTCGTGGTGTAAATTCCAGCCATACAGACGCACTGAATATTCTCCCTGAGCTTTTCATCCATTTTAATTGGGAGAGAAATGTATGCCAGCCTGGCACTCCACTGTTAGCTCAAGGCTTTAGTTCAATCCTATCTTGGATTTTGAGGAATGACAACTGTGAAACCCCCAGAAAGCTAAAGCAGGAGGCTGAGAAGGCAAGGGAGGGCAGAACAGAGCAGCGGGAACGAGGGAAGGCTCAGAAAGAGCAGCCACATCAAGCCTGCAGCCCATTTGCTGTTTCCCAGGGTCAGGTGAAGCTCGAAAATCCTCAGGGTGGGACTGAGTCAGGGCAGGGTAGGACCGCTCTGAAAACTTAAAACCCTGTGTGGCAGTAGAGTCTTTGAGAGAAACTGAGATACAGAGACAACTCTAAATTGTTTCATAATTTTGTGCTTGTAGGATCAACCCTCTGCCTGGCCACAGGTGAGAAGAAGAGCTGTGGTTTGACACCAGCAGTTTCTCCATGGGAGACACAGAGGGCTGCTCAGCTTTTGTCCCAGTCACTCACAAGTTGGGTTTGTCCAACATCCTTAAATGAGCCAAAATGTTGCAGACCTCAGACTACTGACCCATTCCCTGGCCAGAGCCCTCTCCCACCCTCCCTCCGTGAGTGTCAAATGAGAAGAGCTCCTCTGCTCTCAGATAATCATGGAGATCACCTTCCCTTCCCATGGCATCCATGGAGAGCTGAAGTCCATTCTTTACAGACCCTGTGCTACAGAAGATTTCACTCCTGCCACAACCTGAAGTTTCCCTGAAGAAGGGAAATATGAGGGTATTTTCCCTCATCTGATCTACCATTTGATCCCTTTGCAGATATAACTCTGTCAGTGTGCCGCGGCAGTTGCCGCGGTGCTGTGCCGGCCAGCTCGCTGCCGGGCACCGGGCACTGCCTCACCGGCTGCGGGCGGAGGCGGCGGGCACCGACCGCAGCGCTGGAGGGCAGGCGGAGCACCCGCTCCTGTTCGCCTTCCCACCGACGGCAGGCTGCCTGGAGGAGGAGGGAAAGAGCGGAGCGACTCTCTCGGGAAACGGAGAAGGGTTTGTTCCAACAAAAGATCACGAGCAGAGCCCTTGGATTTAGGCGGGCGCGGGGTTTTTATACCCCTACATAACAGGCGGGGAGAACACACAATAACCAGTAAAATATCAGGTGTGGGGTCTTACAAAGGGGGATAGAAGGGACCAGGGCGAATGGGAGAAGATGTGGGGAGCAGAGGGTTAACATGAGCCAATTACCAACCGAGGAACACGGAACTTTCCAGAGACAGAACCAAATCTGAACATAACGGGGAGGGGGAGGGAGCAGCCGATGGTCACCGCGTGCTCCACACAGCAGTGCTCACTGTGCCTTCCAGCCCTGCTGCTGGGGAGGCTTCAAACCCCTGGACCTGTCGGTCTGCCTGCTCCAGCTGACCACGGCTCTGGCCATGGCTCACCCCAACATCAATGCATGAGCCTTCAGGTTTTGAAAGAGGCAAACAACTGAAGATAAACCAGTCTTTCTTTTCCTTCCAGGTTTGCCCATGGTGCTGGGCTTGCTTGGACCTAATCTGTTAATACTGAATTAAAAGAAGCATTTCAGCTTTCAGAAAGGTCTGAAGATCCACGGCCATTTCTGAGAGTCCTGGGTATTATTTGCCTTTGCTTCCTGCAGCTGCCAGACCCTTTTAGGGGTCTGAGCCATGGTTGTAATTTTATGTTTCATTCCTGTGAACACCTTTGGCTCCCAGAACACTTTGAAAGGTCAAAGGAAATTTTAAGCAGTCCCTCGCCTCTGTTGCTGCACCCCAAAATAAAAATATATATAGAAATACAAAAATAGTCCCTAAATAACAATACTTGGTCACATGCCACCAAGGACCCAACACATTCCGGCTTTTCCTCTGGGGTGGGGAAGCTGTGGCTTCCCGTGTTCCCTTGATTTGCTGTGTACAGATGTCCGAGATAGTGCTGTTCTTTTATTCTTAAGGCAGATCCAATAAAAGTCAAATAAAAACTAATCTTACCCACTCCAGAGTGGAACAATCTTCCTCACCACTCCCAATTTTACTTAGAAATCTTCAAGTGTCGGAAAAAAAGAAAAAAGGACCAAACTTACCTGGCTGTTCTGTTTTTCTTCTCGCTTGCCCTGCTCCTTTTCTCCCCTACCCTTCCTCCCACAATTTTAGCCTGCCAACCTCCGTGTCTCTCCTCTACCTGCTGCCTGAGCATGGGGAGAGCAGAACCGAGCAGAAAGTTGTGCACATAGGTAGCAAAAAAAAAAAAAAAAAAAAAAAAAAGATGATCACTTTTGGTGCAACCCAAAGTCTCACAAGTTATTTGCTACACCTTTAATTCCCTAAACGAATCAAGAGAAAAAATAGTCCTGTGTTTTTATCCTCTGGTACTGCCCAGCCACTCAAGCCCAGCAGCTCCGTGTCTTTCACGGAGAGCCAAAACAACGCAAGAGATGATGCTGTGTTTGTGAATAACCAACAGGCGCCTGTGCCACACACACAGAGCAGCAGCAATTCCAGCCCCTCCTGCAGGACCCTGAGCTGCTGCTAGGGAACGCTTTTGACACCCTCTCTCCAGGCTTTTGCCTCCTAGAATTTCAATATAAGATTAAGTTTGAAATGTGCAATTAATTGGCTAAAAAAAAAAAAAATCCCATTCTCTGCAATCAACACCAGTCAGCTGGGCCTTTTCTGAACTGCTCCTCTTTATTTGGGGATAGGTTTTAGGACCTTTTGAATAGATACTTTTCCAATATCCCCATGTGCTAATAATAGGCATCACATTATTAGCAGAGTGTATGGATGGGATATTCAATGAAAGGAGCTTTTACAGGGATAGAAGTCAGGAAGAAGCCTCGGAAATAATATTAACTTTTGGAAAACTACCTAATAAAGCATTTTCTTAGAATAGATAGGGCAGAGCTTTTCTGGAAACTTGACTTGTAACACAGAAGCTGAACCTCTGTCTCTCCTTTAAATAAAGCTTGATATTTAACAAAAATGTGCCACTTTGCAAAATTCCTGTATGAAACCGACCATTTAATTTTGGTAGTGAATGAGATGAAAATCAGCATTAAAAAAGTTGAGGTGTTGGGTTTTTTGTTTGGTGGGGGGTTTTGTGGGTTTTTTTTTTGCTTTGGTTTGGGGGTTTTGGTGGGGTTCTTTGTGGGTTTTTTTGCTTTGGTTTGGGTTTTTTTTTGTTTGGTTTTGGTTTAGAGGTTTTTGGTGGGGGGGCTGTTGTTCTGTTTGTTTTGTTTTGTGAGGATTTTTGGTTGTTTAGGTGTTTGTTTGTTCGTTTTCTAGAAGCCACATGGAACAGAACTGAATTTGAAGCAGACTCATCGCTGGCCCCACAGCAGTTCTTCCCCCTACATGCCATGCACAGCAGCCCAACCAGACCATCACTTGTGACCCCCACCTTCCCTTCCTGCCCTACTCACATCAGAGCTGGTTGCACCTTCTGGGGCCTAAATTGATCCCTTTGAAGTTTCCTTAAAAGACTCCCATGGAGCTCAAATAGGTGTGGGATCAAGCTCCATTGCCTCCTGCTGCCACAGAGGCAATCGCTCAGCGGGAACGAAGGGAGGCGATCCTTGTACGTCTGGTTTATAACTCTGGCAGGGACAGGCAGAGCAATTACACACAGTTCGGCCCGGTGAAAGGCTGGGCAGTGAACCCTCTGTGAAGTGCTGGAGTCTGAATATCCTCCAACAATTGCTCCTGTGCTATTAAACGCTCACTTCCCCACTGCCCGAGCAAGATAAGGATGTAGATTCCACAGGCAGCCTGCCCTGTTGCTAGACGGGCTGTCAGCTCCCCAGCACTCCTGCTCGCTGGAGCAGCCCGTGTAATTATAAAGGAAGGGTAATTGAAATAAGGAGAAAGTAACACTTGAAAAGGAAGCAAATGATTCAGAACATGCAGAGCCATCCACCCACATCAGCAGGGTCAGGAGGTCTATCAAGCTTGGAAGCAGAAATGCTTTTGTCTGGAAGGAAAGAAAAAGAAACCCTAATAGGATGCATTTATAATCCGGGATTTCTTTTTTTTTTCCCTTAAAGCAATCTCTCTCACTTTGTAAAATGAGAAGGAAGGAATGTATTTGAGAGAGAAAAAGCCTCAACCAGAGTTACAGGCAACGCTGGACAACAAGGAAGGGACCAGGAGAGGGGTCTGGTGCAGATCCCCTCCAAAGGATCTGTCTCTGCCCAGTCCTCCTGCCTCTTAAATAGACACTTAATCCTACTCTTTCTCCCTCCAACCACATAAAACTCAAGAAAATATCTTTCCTTCTGCCTCCACCATAACAAGCAAGAGCTTCCCCTGAAACCTATTCCTTCGGGATTTGCAATCCAGGTGTTGCAGCTCCTGTGCCCCGATTCCTGGCCCAGGTCTGCAGACTAAGCAGGAGCCTCAGAAGCTGTAAATTGACGTTGCTCCACTGATCTCAACAGAGCCAAACCCATTTGCACTTGCAGATGATCTGGACCACTGTTTTATAGACCCATTTTCCCCTCTACTGCTTCATAATCACACCCATGCCAGAAGTATTTTAGGCTCCTTGTCTCTCTCTGAAAGATTTGAGAGCACCGAGACCCCTCCATTCATGTGACACTAAAAACAGGGAGAGAAACTGGAAAGCTCCAGGTTACCCAGATGAATTTGGCAAAGCCAGAGAGCAGCACAGACCTCCTGGGCCGTAGCACGGCACGTGCTTCATAAACACTGGAATATTCTCAAATTTATATGAAATATTTGAAATATTTACATTTGCTGGACCTTCAAATACTGCTCTGTTATTAGCCACAGATTGAACCAGAAGAATCAGCTATCCATCTGATTTAGTGCATTTTGGCATTTTGAATCCAGTCTTCCCATCCATCCCATCAGAGCCCAGAGGGAAGGCTCTCAGAAAGTCAAAGTTCACATGTTAAAACCTCTGAAATGGAAAACTCTTATGAAGCAAATCCGTAACACGTAAACCGTGAATTGGAAATCTGCTTCTCCATGATTTTGAACAGCTTAGTTCAGACATTTCCTCCTGAACGTGGCTTTCCCAGGCAATTTGGGATGGATTGTATCAGTGTCCATGCTTCCCTGGACAGGATTATCTCCCTCTGTTCATGAGACTCCACATTTGGGACAGTTTCCTACCACACAGAGACACAGAACTCGGGAGGAAATTTCCTTCTTAGGTAACACTTGTAAAACAGCACTGATGTAAGGAAGGGTCAGCCAGCACGTTTAGTGCTTTGTGAAGTACTTTATGTACACCAGAAAACTTCTGGCTTTCCAATCACACCTTTTTCATGGTCTGATGGATTTTTGTTTTTAAAAAGAACAGGCAACATTTTTTCTTTTTCTCACTTCAGCAATTTTAAATACATATTGTCACAGGCCAAATATTTTTCCCACCATTCCACTTTAATAATTTGACAGGTCTGTGAGGAATGTTGCCCTTAAGATAGATTATTTGTCCTAGGAGTTGGGAAAAAAACTAGAAAATACCTGCAAATTGTTGGTTTATTCTGCATAATTGTTTTCCCAGCTGGCACCACTTCTGCTCATCAGCTCTTTAAATCCAGGTGGGATGGGTAGTAGCCCCTCTAGAGAGGCAGGGAGTAGCTGGTTTCTTCACCTGGTCTTTTTGTTTTAATGTTTTTTAGCATTTATTCTCTTCAGGGTTCTATTTTCTATAAGCAATGAATTTTAAGACTTTCTTGAAGTTCTTTCTGTATCTTTTAAGGAGAGTTAGATTGCCTATTATTCAGCTTATTTCTGTTATATGAAAATTTATTTCTTCTATCAGGTTTTAGCCTGGAACTAGAAAGTGTTTTATACAGGCTTTGTTTTGCTGAGACCTGAAAAATCCAGGATTTGCTGGAAGAGGGTGCTAGGGAGCAGGGAGTTGGGAAAAGTGGTCTTGGTTGCTCACATTTGGCTCGTTTTAGGGGATGTATTAAGATGAGCAGAGAGGTTTGTTAGTGCCTGAACAGGTCACTCCTACTAATGACTGCCAGACCAGGGACTTCTGTTCCACATTCCAGGCCCATCACTAGCACAGGCTGCTGCTTCCCCTGGTATTTAGGATACTTTTAGTAGCTGTTACAAGTTCTGGGGGTCACTGAATTGTGGGCTACAAGCCCTTTCCAAAGAGCAGCTCCTCCTCCTTGGGAGGCATCTCTTATTCTGCTTCCTGAAGTGAGGGGAGGTGAAGGATCCCAGGGATGTGCCTCAGGGCTGGGGGTTATTTCCTTTCTGGGGCCCTTCAAGGGAGGTCAGGACTGCTCTGGCATGGGTGGCACAAAGAGCTGGTGTCTAAGAAAACTCTCTCCAAGCTGCAAATGAAGAGAGGAGGCGGCTGTGGCACAATCCAGCCAAATTATATTGATAATACGTGGTAATTATGTAGCACTTCACACGATCAGAGCACTTTACAAACATTAACTAATTTACAGCGTTTACTGAAAACAGATGTGCTTTTTCTGGGAAAACAGAGGGAAACACTGGCTGTGCTGGCAGAGGGGAGCAGTGGCCAGGCTGAAGGCTCTGGTTTGTGGAGGAGCTGGGTGGTGGCACAGGGCTCCATGGAGCACCTTTGTAGCTGCCTGCACCTCCTGCTGGACCAGGAAAGGGAAGATATCTTCCTCTCCTGTAGTTACTGAGCATGAAGGGTGATTTCATTCCGCTGAATGATCTTTTTATGACCAAGAAGAATACAGGCAGCAGTTGAAGGCAAGAAAACTGCTCTGTTGTGGTGACCCTCACTCTCTGAGAACCACGGAGCAAGGCAGCTGATGGCGGCACACCCGGTCTCTGGGGAGCTACAGACAGGTAGGATTGCTTTGGTAAACCTAAGGCTGTTTTCTGAGTTTTGAGTCTTGAATTTTGTCTTCATTCTCGGTTTTGTTTGACACCCTGTGTGTACCTGCCCAGCCTTCTGTGCTTGGAACACCACCAGCTCTGCTCGCGTGGTGCCTTTTATTAAACCATCATTAATGCAGCTATAAGTGATACGATGCCAGGTGTCCTAGAGAGGCACAGTGAGCATGTGACTTTGCCCCTTCGCCATGTGTATCCTGTTTGGTCACCAAAATGAGAGGCGTCTATAGGGAATCATCTTAGAAGGTGCTGGAAGAAAAACCCCACCAGCCATGGGTATGAGAGCACAAACACCTGAAGCTCCTGTGATAATCTCCTTTTCCCTTTCTTGTGATCAGTCACTGCTTGCTTTGCCTCCTACTTTCTTTGCACAGTAATTAAAAGAAAGATGTTTACATGGATGAGTGTTTTGCTATCAATACCATCCATATTAACCTTCTAAATTAGCCTTTCATGTGGTACTGTATCAAAAGGCTCTTGAAGTCTGATTGAATTATGCTTTACTTCCTTGCCCAGTCCCTTGTCATTGTCACCTCCTCAAAGAAACTAATCAAGTTTGTTAGGCATGACCTCCCGTTAGTAAATCCAGGACAACTCTCTAAACAGTCTGTGCTTGCCAAGCGTGCTCTGATGTCCCCGAGCAGGGAACGTGGACTTCTGCACAAATACAGAGATTTTAAAGCTGTGTTTAAGGGGTGGAGGGGAGGGGTAAAGCTTGTGGGACTGGAGTGCAGGATCTGGCTAAAGGATGCGGGGTGTGTTGAGGCAGGAGGGGAATCCTTGCAGCACCACAGGTGTGGGTTAAAGAGCATCAAAGACGGTCCCAAAATGCTGCGGGATGCTCCAGCAGCGCTGCAGCCTGGTGTAGAACGGGAAGAGCAGAGAAGAAAATGGGAGTTGTGATGCTCCAGGGCTGGGCTGTGCCACGGAAGGGAGGTGGCAGAGCCAGGGGATTTGGCGGTGCTGCGGTGGAAAAGCTGAACCTTGGAGCAGAGATAAGGGAGGTTGAGGGGATGGGCAGTGGAGCAGTGCAGGCTGGAAGGCTCCAGGGTAGGAGAGAGCAGGGGAAAGGGCTGGGAGTGCTGGTTTCTGGCAGTGCTGCAGTGCAGAGGAGCCGGGGGAGGGAATGCAGGGACGGAGCCTCGTGGAATGATGCAGTGCAGAGCAAGGAAGAGGGAAAGCTGTGCTGCAGGTCCTAGAGCTCAGGTAGGATTTGGGGAAAGAGCAAGGACTGTCTGGATGCTGAAAGGCTGGAGCACAACAGCTCTGGGCATTCACTTGCCTCTAGCAAGCACAGCAGGAGGGAGACAATATTTTTTAGGGAGGCTCAAAAACAATTTATTTCATAAACTAGTCTTTATTTTTTTAAATAATTGGGGTTTTTTCAAGCTTTTTTCCTTCCCTGTGAGGGTGAAATTTGGTTTGACATGTGACTCTTGTGTCATCAAATGACTCCAGGATCTGGGGCTTTAGAGAAAAGATGAATGATGGTGTCTGCAGATGTGAGCTTAGGAAGCAGTCACAGTGACAGCAGGAGCAGAACTGTGTTCCTTTGATACTTGAATGACTGCTTCCTTTAATTTCAGTTTTCACTTTCATTACGTGTTTTGCTCAAGAAACTACTCTTTTTTTGCTTAAAACTGCTTTCACCCAGTCTTGCATAAGATTCTGCCATGTTAGTGCGGCGCTAGAACGGATTTGCTGGACAAGGAAATGTTCAGTGTTGCTACCGAAATGCAGGAGGTCCTAATCAAGCAGATTCTTTTCCAGTTACAGATGTATTTATTTTTCTTGTTGTGTGTTAATGCTTGAGTGAAATTTCAGCAGGACTTGAAGTCAACCTACTGGAAGCCAGGAGAATGTGATTATTCTTTTTTACTTGATTTCTGTTTCCTTTCAAATATCTACAGGGGCTTTTCTGCATTAAAGACTAAGGGGTTACAAATTCCAGTTTAGGAGAAAGGCTCTGCTTGAGGGACAGGAACAGATTTTGAAGCACAAGTGTGTTGCTTCCTCCTATAGCACTTGTCACAAATCAAGACGTTCACTGAACAAAAAATGCTGAGCCTTGGAAGTTACTTAGATTTTAAACTTAGAAGAGAAATGTGAAATGTGTTTGAAAATATCACATGAGATCAGTGTGAGGATATCTGGTTGTGTGGTGGGCTGGAGCTGTGCTGAGGATGCAGAAAGACAAGAACTGCTGATGGAGCTGGGACTGTGGGCATCAATTCCAGAGTGGCACCTAAACACTGAAAGGACTGTTACCTTTTCCACGTGCCCCAAGAGATGTCAACCCATCCCAGAAATGTTATCTTGCACCTGAAATGCTCCACTAAATTTTGCCTGGAAGTGCCTAGCCTCCCTCAGTATGTGTCTGGATAGGAAGTGGTATTTCCCCTAATTAATTCCAATGTTTTCAAGGTCTAGTTGCTCATGGCTGAGGCAGTTTCACCAGGAATCAGCACAGATGTAGCTCTATTCAAGCAGCACCCTTAGAAGCAAACCCAGGGTTGTCTGAGAGGCAGGTCTGCACAACCAGCTGGGAAAAGTGCTGTTATTTGCTGTCACCTCCCAGAAATTACAGCTGGAACTGTTATTGCTCCCTGGCACAACTTCCCAGATTGTCAGAGGGACCACTCCCCTGGAGCGCTAAGGCTGTTCTGCAAGGAGTTATCTTGGACCCTTCCAGCAGGTTGGAGTGCGAATCGCTGTCATCTCACTCGGCCCCTCCTGAAAGGGGAGCAGGAAATGCTCAGCTGGTTATTTGGTTGGATCTGGAAAAAAAGCAGGGAGGTTGATCCCTCAGTTGATTATTCCCAGTTTAAACATTACCCAGGTCTTCCCTCTATTCAGCTGCCTGCCTTCCTTATTCTCTCCTCACTGGGATTACAGATAAGAAGATGGAGTGCTCAGTGAAAACTGAGAGGTTTTGTTGGTAGATCTGCTCATCTATCAAAGTCCAGGCTGCAGCCTTTTTTAAATTGACTCTGCTACTTTCCTTCTTTCATAAATTACTCTAAAAAATAGAGACAAAAAGCTGCCAACTGTGTTAGTTCCTGGAAAAATCCTTCTTCTGTTTAATATACAACTCTTGGAGACATTTAAAAGTGAGATGCAGCCATGTGTGAATGCCTGCATATATAGAGCCATATCACACCAAAGAATTTCAGCAGTTCACGTGCTGACTTTGCTGCAGATTCCAGGGGTTTTTTCCCAAAAGATGCTTGTTTCAGCTTGGGGAGATCTTTGTGGTCAGCCCTTCGGAGACAAGGCTCTTCACTCACCCACACTGACTGCATCATCCAGGGGGACATTGGTACCCAAATCCACCACCTCGTCCCAGTTATTTCAGCTTGTCTGGGCACAGGAGGTTTGCAGACATGTTGTTGCCATGTCTGCGGCCTTGCGGTTTGGGGACTTTGCTATAAAGACCAAAACTCTGAATTTCTTTTCATATTTATCTCTTGCCATTTCCTAGGAGCTTTTCTAAATCTTGGGAACTCTGCAGAAGAATGGGTGTTTCTTCTGGTTCTACCCATGTGCACACCTCTGCAAAGTCCTGCTGCAGTGGAAATTTCATTAAATGCTCGTGGCCATGGCACTGGAGGTGTGGGATTGTTGCTGTGCTTCAGGTCCTTTTCCAAGTGTGGTGGCAGGAATTCAGCTGGTAGCTCACAGGGAAACCCAGAGGCAGCTGTTGGTCAGAGCATGGGTAGTCTGGAGGTTCATTGATAAAAATCTTACAGCTTCTGAATGCTTAGGAGCCACTCTGGCCTCCAAAATAGGACCCAAACCGGTAATGCCATTCCACAGAATTGGGTTTTCTTGCCATTTCCTCTGTCTTTCCCCACTATTAAGTCACTGCTGCTGTCAAACATCCACAGGGAGATGGGAGCGCTGAATCTCTCATCTCTCTGCTGGAACAGGTGGTGATTCACGTGTTCTTTAAAACTTGAAGTCACTCTTTCTGTTTTGCCTTTCTCTGTGAGAGGATTTCTTCCATACCTGGCATGTTCCTATTAAGAATCTTCACTCGCTGTCATGGCACCACCTCTCAATCTTTTGCTTTAACACATTAAGTGTCTTTACCTGCTCTGAAAACAGACCTTTAAGTGCCTACTTTGACCTCTCTGTGCCCTCATTTGTGCTGGGCTCTAACACGATGCAGAATCTCAGTGGCAAAGCACCAGGCACCTGTGATATGAGGCTGAGACCCTCCAGTGAGGTGAACAAAAAAAAAGGCTAAGATAAAGTGTTTTAAATTCTTGATTTCTAACATCACAGGGAGTATCTAGGAAACTGATAATGAGAAGGAAGCAGAAACAAGAATTCTTGTTTCCTTAAAGTATTTGCAGTAAGTGGCAGGACTGGTCCTAGGACACAGTTTGGCTGACGCTGTGCTGTGCATGACAGCAGTGCCCTCAGCTCTGCTTAACTTCATACATTAACTTAATGTATTAACGTAGACATTTCTGAAAAACAGAGGGATGGGAGCAGAGCCTGAACCAAAACTTTCCAGCTGGAACAGTTGCTTATGTTCCCATGGGTGTGTTCTCTTTGTCCCAGAACTGCAATCCCCTTTCCCAAGCAGCAGTGAGAGGACATTGCCAAGTTTGCTTTCATTTTGTCACCTGGGGGAGGCACAGCCCTGCTCAGCTCCCCCATTGCAGTGGAAAGGAGCAGTGTCTGGGCTCACACTTGACTTTGTTCTGATTTGGGAGAGCAGAGCAAAAGGAATAAAATAGGCAAGAGGGCATCAAATATCCAAGATGTGCAAGGGAGTGGTCATTACAGAGCAGCAGATGGGAAGAGAAAATTCATTCATGTTTTGCCTTTAAGGAATAAGTGAGTTGAGTGTTTGTTCCCTCAAATCTGCTTTCATTAAACCCCACTGTTTGAGAGAACAAGACAGATTTAACCTGCAGCAGACATAAAAGGAGAGATTTGACCTGACTGAAGAGTTGCCACCTGACTCCAAACTCCTGTGGACTCTCCTCGTGAGCGCTCCATACACAGGCTGAGATTTTCCTCTTCCCAAAGTAGTTTTATCCTTCAGAGCGGCTCTGTGCCCTGGAGGCAGCAGCCCAGGCTCCTGGCTGCCAACCTTCCTTCTGTGCCCACGTCACAAGTCTGGTCCCCTCCATCGCACGGTGTCACCTCACCCCCTGCCCCGCCACCACCAGGGACCGATGTCTGCGTGCAGTGGATTTTGTCACAAATCTTGATTGTATTTTATGCTCCAGTGCGTTCAGTTTACAAGGGCAAAACCCCTCTTCTCTTGGCACTTTACACCAGGCAGCCTTCCCTTGCAGAAATGGGTTTTCCAACAGGAACAGACAGATGCAAAGTGAAAGTAGTTTTCTGTTACCTGGAGTGCAAGAAGATTTTTTTTATTTTTCTTGCTTTTTGCTCAGTGCAAGGCGACAGAGCAGCAGAACTGAAAATACTTGTCAGACAGTTTTTCAGAATATTTCCTTTCACTAAACATTGAAAATACTGTAAAGGGGAGCATCAGAGTGGGGAACTCATCTGTGTTACCAATGAGGAAGATTCATCCTTTTTAGCTGTCACGAAGTTTGCAAAGTTGCTTATGTCGGCTTTGGTTTCATTGTCAGACGACTTAGTTCCAGTTGAGCTCTTCCATTTAAGCTGTTAAACAAATGAAAAGCAAAATTGTCACTTTTAAATAGAGTCCGCACATAATCACATTTTGAAATGGTCCTCTGTGGTAGGAGCAGGAGTTGTGTGCATTATGATATTGAATTTTAAATAATATATTACACAAAATAGCTTCCAATTTGATTTGGGAGGGATATATTTTCATGAATTATTGAGTATTTGATTATTGTAGAAAGCCTCTGCTGTTATGCACTGAAACTGTCACTCTCCCAGGCCTATGATAGATGAGTTTGGTTATCAATATTTAAAGTTCCGGTCAGCCCGTGTGCCTGGCTGCTGATACCGGTGACACGGACTAATCAGCAGTAATGTATATGTGCCTCCTGTCTCTTGTTTGCCGGGCAGAGCTGGAGCAAATTGAGTGGAGAAGATTCCCAAGTGATTTGTGGACGGATTTGTCATTCTGAGCAGAAGCCCCTTTGACACCACTGCATAGAAATGAGGTGGAGAGAAGTTTGCTGGGCTCTTGGAGTGGAGGTGAGCGGAGCCCAGCAGGCAGCAGATAGGAGCCTTGCTTTTCTGGGGTGATAAGAGCTGAGCAGCATTTACAGATATGAGTATTTAATGTGAAAAAGAGAAACTGGCAAGCATCAAGGGAGTAAAATTTTACTGTCATCTACCAAAACATTCTGAGTTGTTGAATATGAGCCTGAACTTCCTGGAGGGTTGTTAACCCCAAAGACACCTTGGAGACTCATGCAAGTAGGACTGGGACTTTTTAAGGTCTCTGAAAACCCCATATCCTCCTGTGGAGAAGCAGCCTGCCTGCACAGGACCTTTATTTTTATTGGTGCGTCCACTCAGAGGGCTGTGAGGGAGATTGCTGCCAGAAATACTCCTGACGCACTTCTAAAGTATTGTGCAAACCAAACATGGTGCAGAAACGAAAGGGTTTGTCATCTGCTGCTTGAAAAGCAAAGCCCGGTACTGAGTGACCTCTGTCCCTTGCTCTAGATGGTGTGGAGATGACAACGACTCCAAACAGGTTAATTAAAGCAGGCCCAAATTGCCTGGCTCCAGAGGGAATGCTGCGGGAGAAATGTGCACCCAGAAATTTGCGGTGTTGGGCTGTGATTGCAGGCAGGAGAGAACCAAAATAAAAGAAGCACTGTTGCAGTTAATGTGCTGACTTGTACTTGTCTAATTAAGGCTGGATGTGCCAGTGGGTAACAACAAAGCAGATGACAAATACCGTGGTAACTGTCGCTCCGTGGAGTCCCTGTAAGAATTGAAGAGCACTGTGGTTTGGCTACCTGCTTTGCAAAAGGGGTATTTAGCTTTAATTCAGTGATTTAGCTGAGATCAGAGGCCAGAGGAAAACCCAACAGTTTAATTTCTGTAGCTCCTGTATAAGAATGGCTCACAGCTTTGTTTTCAAAAGCCAAGAGAGAAGTAGGAGAAGGGAGGAGTTGTTGTTATACAAGTATTTAAAAAGGTGAAAAGAACAATACCACTGTTTCTTAAAGCAGGATGCAACTCTTTTATTATGGGACAGAGGAAGCCAGAAAAGACCCCTGGCTTGTCCTTGTGTTACTCCTGTATTTAGCAGGTGTGTATTAATCATAATCAACTGTAAACTGCAGCACACAAAGGCACCCATCCCGAGCCCTTGGTGCCCTTGGGAAGCTGTTAAATATAGCCTAATCAAACAGAATCTGGTAATCACTGGAGAGGCTGCACCTTGGCAGCTGCTGAAAGGTAGCAAAGGTGTCACAAACCACATCAAAATTACCGTGGCCCTTTCAGTCCCCGGGTTCAGCCCTTTTTGAGTGACCTCTTTCATTCTCCAATTCCATGCAGGGGCAGGAGGCAGGAAAGATCTCGGAGCAGGTTGTGCTCTGTCATTTTTGGGTGAGCACAGAGCTGGGGCAACAGGACAGAAGCAGGATGGTCTAGAAGAGAGTGATGGCTCAGGAGGGTAAAGATTCATTTTGTTATGGCCCCATTTCCCTCTTCTTTCTTCTCATTTCCCTTTCAAGAGTCTCATCTTCTCTCCTGGAGAAGGGAATATATTTGGGTAGAGCTGTAAAACCTTTATCATTTCTGCTCTCTCTCTCCAGAGATGTTTTCCCTCTTGCCTCTGATTGCAGTGAAGTTCACAAAAGCTAAACCTGTTGCAGGTTAGGAGATTTAATGAATCTGAAAAGCTTGGTGTGCTCAGAGAGAGGATTCTCAGGGCATGCTGTACCGCAGGTGTTTCTCTATAACTGCACACCTCCCTAGTCCAGCTCCTTCCCTCGCCTCCCACTCCTTCCTTGCTATTATTAGATGGATTTATTCTGTGTCTGGGGTCAGTTCTGGCTGTATTTGGTCCATTTGCATAAGCCTGCAGTAAGGGAAGGAGGCGACAGGGAAGTGCTCCTTTTGTTGCTCTTAGTCTCATAATTCAGCTCAGAGCTGTGCTTGGCCTTTGGGGATGGCAGGTTTCCAGCTGATGTGCTGTAATAACATGCACACAGGTTTCATATTTAAAAATTCACAGAGGATGAATAATTACAGTGTCCTGCCCAGCAGTGGGGTTGGTGACATGTCCTGAAGAGCCTTGCTGACCTGAGATGTTTTAGAGACCAGGGAAGAGCAAAGATGCTGTGAGCTTTTGTTTCCTATTAACTTTGTGGACTCAGAAGAGGCCAGGTTGTGCCCCCAGGTGACTAACAGGGGCACAATAAAATCTAGAATTTCTCAGTTTCCTTGCTCTCATATCCCTTATCTTCAGGAAGGTTTTAAATAAGACCACCTGCATTTATAACCTGCTGTGGTTCCTGCCTGGCTTCATCAATAATGTATTTCTTACCTGTTCTCCTGACTGTGGGGAAATGTGAGATTTGCCTCTTGAATACTTGCGATCGGACTCATCTCTGGTTCCTAGACAAGTTCTGGGACAGCTTTTATCTCTACTTCATTACAAGGGTTGTCATTCATGCCTGAGAAGTGACAAAGCCATCCCTTTCCCTTCAGCAATGCCTGGCCTCTGCTGTCAGAGTTTGCCCTGAGCAAATCAGCAGCTTCTGTGAGAGGATACTTTTCTCCCATGTCCCTCTAAATATTTTTAAGAAAATTCTTCCTTCCCTGCTGCACTTTCCTGGATGTACTGGGACTACTGGGTTGAAACTTTACTAGTTTCAAGTAAAGTTTCAAGAACATCTGAAGAGAATCTTAGTCCTGCAGTCGTGTACAAGGACAAGTTAGAGCTCCTAGAGCAACTGGGGAACCTCTTAGCTCTCTTTATTATCAACAGCCAGGTTAAAAGGTCATGTCTTGATGTACTTTGGAAGAAGAATTGCTAAAGTCCTGTCAGGAACATAAATCCATTAAGAATTTGAATCCATACACCTGCTGTCCTGTAATATGCTGATGCTGCTTTGTCTTGGAGTATGAGAGGACTTGGGCAGTAACTGTGCAAATAACATTGTCTAGTATTGTTCTAATCGCTCATGTGCACTCAGCTCAGTCCTGTAGCCATAAATATTTCAGCCCTGTTCCTCTTACCTGGGCTCATTAAGCACTTAAAGGCTCATAAGTGAGGCAGCAGCGAGGGAAGCAGACCCCAAGCGTGCCCTGCAGAGCACCAGAACTTCTGTGCTGCACCACAGCGTTTATCAAACGCTCTGCCTGGCTGTGGAGGTGGCAGTGGTTGAGCAGTGTTTCGGACACCTTAACTCCACTTCTGTGCTTTAATAGATCTTGCTTTAGTGAACAATTTCTTGCTGCCTTAAGAGGAATTTCTGCTGTTCCTTTTCTCTTGACTCACCTGAAATATGCACAGCCTTAACTACAGTTTAAACCAGGGCTTTTGGGCGTCCTGGCTGGGTACCCAGCTCTCTCCCCACACGGTAACTCGATGGATTGAGACACACAAGTACCCGCCGTGTCTGAATGCTCAAGGGCCATTTCCTAGCAATTAAGGGAGAGAACTGAAGGCATGAGGCTTTTCCTACAGGACACTGACCCCAGCTGCCCTTTGGCTATTTGGGAATCAGGCTGAGGTTGGTGTTACTTTAACACAGCTGCAAAGGACAGGTGTGGCAAAACAATTAGAGCAGATACTTATATCTCCTAAATGTGGGTTTTTTTCCTTCATTTGTGGATGTCTGGAGTGATGTTCCCTTAGGTAGGTTGAAGCCTAGGTGTTATCATGGACCCATTCTGGTGGAGGAATTTCCTTGGGTGGTCTGGAGGGTGAGGCAGTTGCTGGATGAGTCATTCTGGTTGTGATGGTGGTGGTTGTAATGAAGGAAAAACCTCTCTGTGGATCAATCACAGCCATAAATCCTCTCTGTGCTGCAGGGATCACATGGGATCTCCTCCAGGGAAGAGCCTCCTGGGGAATCTCCTCTGAGACATCAGGAGCAGCCCTGATGTTTTCCCTTTGAGAAGGGACAGTCTACTGATGGCACAAAGTAAAGGAGAGTTTTATTTGCTGGGAAAGTGCTGACTGGGCCATCAATCAGCCCTCATACAAGCCTGGAGTTATTAATAAAAAACCTGGTAATCTAACACCTGCTCTCAATCTTCCTTTCGGAGGGCATAAAAAGCCACAAGATCAGCCTCAGCAGTTTTGTGCATCTCCTGGACTTGTTAAATCTCTCTCACTTCCTTTAACTCACTTCCTGAAATCTTAAGCATCGATGCTTTATGCTCTGCCTTGTAAATGAAGCCTGTTATTATCATTGAGATAGTGTTTTTATGGCATAAATAATGAGCTGAAACAGGGGAAGAGGCGTTGTGTGGAATTACTGCCTGAACTGAGATGGAAATAATCAATATGTCCTCACTTACAAATCTCATCTGCATGTCGGCTCCATCTCCCTGCCTGTCTCACTCTCAATTCATTGCACAAGAGGCCAAATAAAACATGCTGGTGTCATTGATCTGGTTTATTCATAGCTGGAGATGGAAATGCATCATTCAAAATTAATGGAAGGCCTTCTCCTTACTGCCCCATCCTGATGGGTGTATCCTGCACCCCAGCATGGCTGGAGCATAGAGGTGGGGTTCAAGATTCAGGGTTCATCTCTGGTGTTTGGAACCGGGGTCACCATGTTTGGTCCTATCACATGTGGTAGAGCAAAAGCAAAAAGGCTTTTTTTAGGTTACTTCATCCTATCCATCATTTCATCTTAGTGAGAAGCTTGCAGTGGGACCTGGGTCTGCAGTTTTGGTAGTTTGGTCTGGAGACATTTGAGAATTAACACGGGGCAGGACAATAATGGCTTAAATTGGGTATTTGTAGCATCCATAGAGAAAATTGGACTCATGATATATTGAGCATGTTAAAAAACCCCATGGACATGGAACGTGGTGGTAGAGGAAGCGTTTACCAAATAGCAGGTTTGGACATGAGCAAGTGGAGGAAAAACCAGCACTGAAACTATCACACTGGGAGGGAGAAACTCTTGTGTCTCTCCACACTTGCAGCTCCCTCTGTCCCTGATAGAAGGTTCTGGTTCTATTTATACAGGAGCACCTGGAGAGAGTCGGGAATCTGTCTTTATCTATTAATGATAAGAAAAGCAGGAAAGTAGTGCAACAATGACCACGTTGTGGTTTGACACTGGCCAATTGCCAGGCACCCACGAAAGCTGCTCTCTCACCCTCCCCTGCCACATCTGGGCAGAGGAGAGAAAAAAAATTTAAAAAGGATTCATGAGTTAAGGACCAGGAGAAAACACTCCAAGGGCAAAACAGGCTCAACTTAGAGGTACAAAGTGAATTTATTACTAACAAAATCAGAGGAAGATAATGAGGTGTAAAACAAGCCCTTAAAACACCTTTTCTTCCCCCAAGCCCTCCCTCCTACCCGCTGACAGTGCAGGCAGACAGGGCATGGGGGTTTGGTCAGTTTGTCACCCGAGGTTTTCTTCCACTGCTCTGGGAGAGGAGTCCTTCCCGTGTGAGACCATGAGGTCCCTCCCACGGGAGACAGTTCTCCTTGAACTTCTCCTGCATGGGTCCACTCTCACAAGCAGCAGTTCTCCCAAAACTGCTGCAACGTGAGTCCCTCCCACAGGCACACACTGCTCCCGAAACTGCTGCGCCATGGGTCACTCTTCCACGGGGTGCAGTCCTCCAAGGACAGGCTGCTCCAGCCTGGAAGCAGGGGCCTTCTCTCTCCACCAAGTCTCCCACTGGATCACAGACATCCACCCACTCTGGCATGGGCACCTCCCCCATGGGCTGCGGGTGGATCTCTGCATCCCCCGTGGATCCCCATGGGCTGCGGGTGGATCTCTGCATCCCCCGTGGATCCCCATGGGCTGGGATGGATCTCTGCATCCCCCGTGGATCCCCATGGGCTGGGATGGATCTCTGCATCCCCCGTGGATCCCCAGGGGCTGCAGGGGCACAGCTGCTCCACCATGGTCTCACGACAGCCTGCAGAGGAATCTCAGCTCCAGCTCCTGGAGCACCTCCTGCCCCTCCTTCTCCACTGACCTTGGTGTCTCCTTGTTGCTTCCCTCACATGTTCTCACCTCCTTCTCTTCTCTAGCTGGAATTAAAACTGTGTGTGCCCCACTTTGTTTTGATTTTCTTCTTAAATCTGTTACCACAGAGGCGTTACCATCATCTCTAATTGGCCCAGCCTTGGCCAGTGGCATGTCCATCTTCAGAGCCATCGGGGATTGGCTCTGCCGGACATGGTGGAAGCTTCCAGCAGCTTCTCACAGCAGCCACCTCTGTGGTCCCCCTGCTACCAAAAACCAGACCGAGCAAAACCAACAGAGACCATGTGCTCTAAATGCCCCAACAATGCTACAGAAACCCCTTCCTGGGGGCCTCAGAGGAACTTTTTTGTTGCTGCTACCTAATTCTCTTGAAGAAACGTGTCTGATTTGAAGTTCAGCTAGATGAAAAGAATTATTTGGGATTTGCCTCTAATGGATTTCGGGCAAAGTGTAATTAAAAGGTGAGAACCAGAGCTGGTCTTCCATTTCTTCTGCGGTCAAAATGACTGATCCACCTGCAGCACTGCTTCTTGTTTCTATAGGTTATTTGGCAAAGAAATTGCCAATTATTTGCTGAGGAGAAAATATTCCTTAGAAAGCAGTTTTCTTTTTCGGGTATCTCATCTGTGACCTAGTTAAAGCTTGCCTATTGATCTTGGAGGTGGAGAGCAAGGAAAATCATCTATTGGATCTTTTGCCTCTGAGGGGAAGGAAATTTGGTTAGTAAGCACAGCTCTGGAAGAGTTTCCACTCTTGTTTGCTTTGTCATCCCTTTTTCTGTCCTCAGCTCTAGTCAGTATGACTGCTGAATCCCAGGGAGTCTTTTTACTCTGATAATCCAATATTTTTGCAGAGGAAAACATGGTCTTGCAGTGTATAAGATCTTCACTCACTATTTTGCCCTTTGCAGCCAGTTTTGGGATGCTGCAAACCCGAATCTGTCCAGCCATAACGGTTTTACAAATGGAGTAAAGGCAAAAGGAGATCAAGGGAAAACAGCTGAGGAAAAGCCAGTTATCTCTTAATGATAGAAGGGCTGGAAATGGTTCAAGTTGCTCTTCCCTCTAAAGGGAACAAGATCTGAGAATAGTACAGGGAGCTAAAGCCTTGAGTCAGATTTACAGGACCGAGCTGGCTGCCAACAGGCTCTCACCAGCAAAGCCTAATGACCCTGGCAAACAGCAGCACCAGGACCTGGGTTCCTCCCACCCACATCAAAGCCCACCCTGACCTGCCCCAGAGCTGCTCCCAGGCTCAGATTTCCTGGATCACTGCACTGAAGCAAGCCAGGCCCTCCGGCGTATTGGAAAACCAGCTCTCAGACACAAGTAGTTCAATAATTGCTCCGCCAATTGTTCTTTTCTTTAATTTACTGTGCCCAGTACATATAGAGAGTATTTTAAGAGTTTCTCTCTAAACATCTGTCTTATTGGGAGCCAAAACCTCGGCCTCTATGGTAGATCTTAAGCTGGAATAAAGCAAGTGATACAGTTCAGCTGCCTTCATGGAGAGCTTGGCATGGGAAGCTGATAAAACACTTTGGTATCCAGACAAGCTCTTGTTTCTTGGATCTCAAAATATTTTCTAGTTTAATCTCATCTCTTTCAAGCTCCACTGACTTTGACTTCTACTGAACTTTAAAATTAAGTGGAAAACTAAGGGTAAGGACTGGCACTGAGAATTCTCCCATCTCCATTGTGCGAGCGCTTGAACGCAGCAAGGCCAGAGGAAGATACAGGGGAGAAGGGAAGGGAATAACCGTGAACCACAACGTTTGCTCTTTGCCTGGTTTTATGTTAGTGCTTGTCAGAGTAAATCAGTGCCTTTGCTAGGTCTGCTGGAAGGCAGCCCCCTTGGCTGCAGCCTTCCCCTGCTCCCTGCAGAGTGCTCAGGATCCCTTAAGGAGCTGAAGGACATGTTTTGAGGGAAGCTTCATCCTTTAACATGTTTAATATCATTGTGAGTCTTAGAGGAAAGCTAAGTTGGGAATCTTGCTGCTTTGTGTAGCTTTCTGAGCAATTTTCTCCCTTATTGCCTAATTTAGATTAAATTAACCCGCCATCCAGAAGGGGCCCACTGCCAGCTGGGACTTCATCACATATCAGGTGTGTGTGCATTGGGTTTTTGAGGAGTTTTAGCAGAGGTGAGCTGTGCCTAGGCACCAGCTTTAGTCTACCTGAGACTGGCTTTGCATTCCAGCCTCCTCTGTGCCATTAACCTGGCAGGATGTGCTTCAGTCCAAGACTGCTCCATAGGAATGATGAAACAGTTAATTTTAATTTTTTTTTTTGAGGTTACAATTAACAAAACATAAAATTTTCATTGCAACCAATCCTGTAATGAGTTTGTTTTACAATTTGTTTGAAGTATTTAGAATCACAGAATCCTGGAATGGTTTGGTTTGGAAGGGACCTTAAAGACAGTTTTGTTCCAAGCCCCTTCCGTAGGCAGGGACACCTTCCACTATCCCAGGCTGCTCCAAGCCCTGTCCAAGGCCTTGGACACTCTCAGGGATGGGGCAGCCACAGCTTTTCTTGACAGTCTGTGCCAGGGCCTCCCCACTCTCACAGGGAAGAATTTCTTCCACGTATATTTGGAGAAGTGAATGCTGGCAGGGACGTTGTTAGATACCAGAGTGAATAGGACAATTAATCCTGTGGATTTTAGCCTTTCTTTTATGAACCAGTCTGAGGAAATAACTTTGAAAACAAATCTTTTTGAATAATTTCCCTATTTCCCTGAGTTAATTTTTACTATTAATAAAACTGCCTTTTATAAGTGTTTGAGCACTAGAAAACATCAGGTGGGCTTGTAGAGATATTTCAAGGATAATCCTTTGGGTTATATTTTGCTTTCATAAAGCTATCATAACCCCTGTAAATGTCAGCGGAAATTAGGTATTTATATTAATGGAGGCTCTCCCCTCCCGTCCTTGTTCTTAAAGGTGGGATTTTTGCATCAGTGATTCAAAAGCAAGACTGAATTTCATCAACATTTCTTCTGAAGGAGCTTGTGCTTGTCTGAGATCTGCTGGCAAGCAGCAATTGTTTGGAGGGGCTCCTTAGAAACTAATTTACAATGAAACAAACTCAGATAATATGCAAAAATAAAATTAAAAAGTGCATCAATTAACATACAAAAGTAGAACTACAACACATTCAGCTTTAACAACTCCTCAGAGGTTACAGCAGCCCGTGGAAGGGAAACAACACTGAGCATGCAAAGTGAGCAGGGGAAAGGAAGGGGAAAATAAACTCAGGGCTCCTCTTAGACAGCCAAAACCAAACAAGATTTTAGAGTGAACTTTGAAGGTGAGATGCAAAACCAGGCTGATAGTCTTTGGAAAATAGTCTGTGCCTAAAAAAAGCTTGGCTTTGTGTTGGCTGGACAGAATGTTGTAGGGAGTGTCTGGGGCCGTTCCTGGGGATGAGTCTCGTGTTGGCAGCTGAGGTCACAGCTGAGTGTGGATCCCAGGGTGCTGCTGCTGTACATCTTCAGAGGCGTCGTTACTGCCCTGAGCAACTCAGGGACTGGGATTTTATATATTTTCTAATGTACAAACAAGAGAAAGACAGACATTAGTACTGCCCCACTGCCAGAGCACAGACTTCACCTCAGAATCACGCAATGGGTCGGGCTGGAAGGCACCACAGCGGGGTCATCTGATCCAACCTTCCTGCTCCAGCAGGGCCATCCCAGAGCGCCTGGCACCAGCTTGTGTCCAGGTGGGTCTGCAATGTCTCCACTCGAGGAGACTCCACACCCTCTCTGGGATCTGTTCAGGTCTCAGTCACCGCACAGGGAAGAAGTTCTGCCTCCTGCTCGGGTGGAACCTCCTGGGCATCAGTTCCTGCCCATTCCTCTTGACCAGTTGCTGGGCCCTCCAGAGCAGAGCTTGACCCGCTCTGACCCCTCCCTGCGGACATGGATGAAATCCCCTCTCAGCCATGTCTTCTCGAGGCTGAACAAGCCCATCCCACCTCTCCCCAGGCCTGAACCAGAAGCTGTCACTCATCTAAGCCTGTGCCTTACCATGGTGCACAAAGCAGGGACCTTGTGTTCTCCTGCAACCTTAAAAAAGCAAGAAATCTCTGGTTTGGGCTGTATCCCTCAGAAAACCTGGCAATAGGTGGTGTTGGCCGTGACTGTAAAGCACAAGGGTAACATCGACCTCTGGAAAGGAGGGAGGACTCCGGGTGTTGAGTAAATGTGGGATACCTGTGGAAGTTCTGCCGTCCTCGCATGAGGCGGTGCTGTCTGCACCACCTTATTCCAAAATGAGCTGAATCCACCTCTGGGTGGATCAGCCAATTAGTTAAAACTCCTCGGCTGGATTCAGGAGGATTACAAGCATGGGAGCACAGGAGGGTTGGCTTTGCAAAGTCTGCGGGGAAGGCAAGGGGGGAGGGATTTCTCCGATGTGTAGCCAAGCCCCAAAGGAAGTGCATTGGTGCTTGTCTGAATGTTAAGTGCTTGATTAAGCACTTTGCTGAATCGAAGCCTTAGATCATTCCTGTAGGCAAGGATTGTGTCTGTCTTTTTCTCTCTTGCACAATGCATTAATGCATTCATGTGTTTTTCAAATTGCAGCAGATTTTTTATGGGGTGTTTTGGTGTTAAGCATAGCTTCTAGGGGTCCTGAAAAGCCTTGGATAGCAGTCATAATGTCACTGTGTGATATATACAACTTAGAAGGAAGTGATAATTAAAGTTTATGCCACGTTTATACTTCCTGCAGACCTCACTGACCACTTTGGACAATTAATGACCCAATACACCTTTTTTAATGTTCTGGGAGCATTTACTCAATGTCAGATTTCATCTCAGGACATTTGTTTTATTGATTTCTCCTTCTTCTATTAGTATTTCAACCCAAATTCCACTTTCCTTTTCCCTTTTGCTGCACAGAATGTACAGAAACGGGGTTCCTGCTTCACACAGGTGCCTGCAATTCAATGAATGACTGAATGGTCTTTATAGAAAAGGTTTGCAGTGGGCTTTAGGATCTGTCTGCTTGAGAAGCACTGTGTATTATGTGTTGTTATTAATATTGCTCATCATGCTGAAATAGTTACCTTTTCCAGATGAATCACCACTGGCATAGCATTATTCAGGATATTGAAACTACCAGAAAATAGTGTTTTTCTAGGAGTAATATTCCCTCAGCACATTAGTTAGTAAATGTCACACACAAATTGCTCATGATTTCCCTTAGATCAAAGGAATATTTCATAACAGGTGCAATATGCTTTTCTGCCTTCAAAAGAGAATGTGAGAGTCAGCATGAGATACATCCTATGGAAAAAGCTGTCTGGGATAAATCAGATTATTATGAGGGACATGTAAAAGGAAGGACAGTTTCTATTTGAGATCAGGCATGTTGTCCATGGTACTGAAAGATGAAATATTCTGCTCTGCTGAAGGGCAGCTGAACGCAGTGACTGCAGACGTTCTTGCTGGCAAGTCAGGAAAATGACTTTCCATCCTCTTCATGCCGAGTCACACACCAACACAGAACTGATGATGCTGTCATGTTGTTCATTCCCTTTTCTTCCCTTCCACCCCATCAGCAGGCAATGCTAAACTGCTCACCACGCCGCAGTGTGGGGGGCAACTGAAATGGGAGGATAAATAAGGATTTAGTGGGACTGGAGGTGTGTACTGCTGTGCAAAGGATCTTTAAAGCTGAGCATTTATGGGATGGTTCTAGCACCCATGTTTCCATGTGAAACCCTGGGATGCTTCAACACAAGGGTAGGAAAGGAAGAAGATGGTGTTTGGGTCAGGCTCTAGGATGTTTGGACTTGGAGCAAGGCTGGATATTCCTATGAATAAAGGGAAGGTTCAGCAGGGCATTTCACCAGCTGAAGAATTAGGTGTTAAATCTCTGCACATGATACAACCTGGCCTGGGAGCCAGCAGGACACATCCACCTTGAGCACACGTTTGCTCCAGATGAGATTCTTGGCATTTCAGAAGTTTGGGGGTTATCGCTGCCAAAAAGTGTGAATCCAGGTCGGAGTGTCTGCAGTCCAGTGGCAGTTTGTGTCCTGATGAGCAAGGGGCAGTGAAAAACCAGCAAAACGGATCATTCTCTGGGCTTCAGAGGTGGGGAAACAGTGCTCAAACTGAGACTGGCTCCAGGTTGCCCACTGAAGGCATAGCAGGGTGGAGTGGAGCCAGCAGCTTTTGAGACCCAGATCAGCTCCTTCCTCCCACAACAAAAACCTTCTTCCCACCCCAGTCCCGGAGTTATTAACAGCTGTTTCCAAACTGAAAGCGGCTTTATGAAATTGGAGCATAAAAATAATCTTTCTCCTTCTACTCAAGCTGAATGCAAACCTCTGCAGATGGAAGGGAATGGAGAATTAGGGAAAGCAGAATATTCCTTTTTATTTAATCCTAGCAAAAATATATCCTTCTTAAAACCATACAACAAACAGAAAACCCGTGCTGCCATAGATCTTGTTGCTAAGAAGGAGTCTATCCCAGCAATCTGTCCGCCTGCCTTTCTTGCTGTGCTGGTACTTTTCTGAAACTGTTGAGTCTGCATTTTTATTCCTCCTCGCACTCTGTACCCAGAGTAAATGATGCCAGACTCTATCAGCTCTCTGGACATCTTTCCCGTAGCATTTTCAGTCTTGGCTGGGGGGAGAGGGATGGGTAGTTATCTGCTTCAGTTTAAACACTATGAAACAAAACAATTCTCTCCTAGAAAGCAGCAGAGATCATCTGAATTTACATAGCTTAGGTGGGGAAAAATAACTTCACTGTCAGTGAGATTGCCTATTCTCCCTTCATACTTAGGTTTTTTGTCAAAGGGTCATTTACCAGCCTAAAATGCAGGTAAAGCAGAGAAACATCATCTGAAAGCCTGGCAGGGAGGAAATGAGCAGCATTTCTTGTGTCTCAGTGTCTTCCCCATCCCGGTCCTTAGATCTTAGCTTTGATTGTGAGGTCCCGACAATGGGGCTGTTTAAGGGACTGTTTTAGTATTTAAAAAAGTCTCAATCCTGAGCAGGACCTGGGAGGTGGGGCTATTACAGGTTGTAACAAGGTACCAGTTAGGTCACCGATAGCAAAATTTGTCTTTTCTCTCCAGGGTTTTCTCCAGCTGTGACAAACAGCAAATAGGAGATCCTAAAAATAAAGTTTCAGTTGATTTCTCAGCAGACAGAAGTAGAAGTGCTGTGCACCACGTGAAATATTCCTGAACGTTTTGGTGTAAACAGTGATTTCTGTTCCCCCAGTACCGTGGCACCCCTGAAACTCCTGAACTTGGTCAGCTGTGGATCCCTGAACCCCTGGGATAGCAGAAATCTCCTGTGTTGCCTCATTCGAAATCAAAACATAAGACCCTGATATTTTCCTAAAAGGAGGAAAGACACTGTCCTTTATTTAATGGTAACTTTAGACAAAGTTTCTTTCCTTGATGAGAAAATGTTCTTGAGCACATCCCCGTCAGAGCACAGCGTGCTTTTATAGCAGGCACAGCCTGTTTGTCCTTTACATTTAGCTCTTACTTGGCTGGTATCAATTAAGGAGGAAATTCATAAAGGTCAATTCAGGGTGTTTTGGGTTGGAAAAGACCTTGAAGATCACGTTATTCCAACCCCCTGCTATGGGCAGGGGCACCTTCCACTTCCACTCTGAGGTTGCTCAGAGCCCCTTGCAATCTGGCCAATAGGACAGGTAGTGCCTTATTGTTCACACGGCCCCAAAATTATGAAATTATGAGTAACTTCCAACTTCCAGCTAGGACAACTTGTGTCTTAGCTCACTGTGCTTGTTGGGGCTTTGAAGTGTATTGCTTTTATTTTAGCCAAGGATAGGTTCTGTCTCATCTCCACATGCGAGACCTACATGACACGCTCCTGGAAATTAGACCATTTTCCCTTCATTCTGGGAAAAGTTCCCCGTGCTGCCTTGGGTCTTTTATCAACTTATGTATAAATCCAAATAAAATAGAAATATCCAAATAATATTTTCCTGCCTGCTAGTGGGCAGGTGGCACAATCTTAAGGCGATTAAAGGCTTTCCCTCTTCTCTAGAAATAGTAATTTCCTTCTATTTTTAGAGGTGGAGAGTGTCTCTGTGTGCCTCTACCCAGAGAGTTGTCCTTTACCCAACGTACGCAAATAACAGCCAGCATTAACAGGAAAATAGAACCAAACCCCTTAAGTCCTGCACAACTGGGGCACTTCCACAGCAGTGACCAAGCCCTGCGGTGAAATGTTCCCCCCTCCTGGCAGAAGGGTGTCCTGGGGACGTGCAGGGCACCTGGAGCATCCCTCAGGTGCTGGCTCTTCAGCTCGAGTCCCAGGAAACGGGCAGCCCTCGTAGTCATTCGGCTCACGCCCCATCCCTGTCTGGGAGTCCCTCATTTAGCGATTTATGGGCCATGTCAGCGTAATTTAGTGTCTTAATACTGCTGGTCAAGGACCATCAGCGTCTTCAAAACCTCCGTTGTCCTTGGTAGGGAATGGAAGCAGAACTCGCCTGGAGTCAGCTCTCCGGGCAGCTGAGGGACAGCTGAAGGCAGAGCTGATATACACCCTTGGAGATAAAATGATTTCCCTGCTGGAAAAAAATGGCTTTAAAAGCAGCATTAAAACTAGTAGCGAGAGAGAATGGGCTCTGAAAGATCCACTTCATGGGCCTGTGCTCTCCCCCGAAGGCAGCAGAGCTGGGGGTGCTGCAGGGCAGGCGCAGGAGCAGGTGGCTGCTCTCCAGCTGGGTTGTCCCCAGACCCTGCTCCCTGGCCAGCCATCCCTGCTGGACCATCACTGCCACGCTCAAGGACAGGGAGGGAGATGAACGCCGAAGTGTTTCACACCTGCACTTTGGGGTAAAATATTCATGGTTTTACACTTTCGATGAACTCTCCTTTCAAGGCAGAGAAGTGATGCCTGATTTCTCAATCATCTGCGTTCAAGACTTTCACAGCTTGCTCCAAGTGTAGCAAAGATATTCCCTGTAACTCAGAGGCTCACTCACCAGGAAGAACGCTAGAGGTGGCTTTCTACTGGTGAAAAGGGACAACATAAGAAGGAACTGTCTAAAAATCCATATTAAAAAATAATAGTAGCTTAAATGCAGTATTTGTAAGCAAAAAGTAAGGACACAGTGGACTGGAGCTTGCCTGAGTGTATGGCTTCTGTGGAGTACTGCAGGGAAAATGACGTTTGATTCTCGTTCTGAAGGTTTTGGGGGAAGGTTTCCACCCATTTTGTCTCACAGAGAGTGTGCGCACCCTGATGCTGGAAGTCTCTGCTGGTGCAGTCACGTCCTCCAGTCCTTTCTGCCAGGTTCCCAAGGGGAGGCTCTTCCTTCCCAGGGGGTATTTACTTGTTTATTTTTCTAAGAGGGTTTTTTTTCTGTTCAGGTACTGAGTAAGTTCTGTACAGGATGTAGCAGCGTGAAGATTCACATGTGATTGCTCTCACTTTCTAATAAAGAAAATATAATTATTGTAATTATTTACAGCAGTAACATCCTATGATGAAACCTTCCTCTGTCTAATCCCACTCCCAGCTCCTCTGCTCCTGTCCCCCTGCTGCCCTTCACAGAAGGCCCCAGAGGGAATCACTTTGCAGGTTTTTAGAGATGTTTTTCTCCTGTTGAGCCTTGCTGCTCTTCTGTTGGCTTTTTGCAGGGAGACCAGGCCAAGGACATGTAGTGAAACCGTTTGTTTTCCAGCCAGGCTTCTCAAGTGGGGGGACAGGGAGCAAATAAACAACTCTGGCTTTGAAATTCCCCATGCAGTGAGAGCGAAGCTT
>VZTI01005239.1:326635-351105 GCA_013397865.1 Struthidea cinerea | reverse complement strand
TTTTTTTTTTTTTTTTTTTCTTAGTTTTCTTCCAATAAGAAATTTTCAAGGAAAGGAGTGAGGAGCATTTTATCTTGCTGATAGGAGAATATTAAAAACACAGGAGGATGCCGTGAGAATGTGAAACCTTCATTGCTCTGAACCCAAAGAGAGGCAAGAGATAAAGTGCCAGTGCCTTTGTCCTATTAGCTGCTCCTGTTTACTCCACTGTGCCAGTCTGTTGAGGTGTTTAATGACTTTTCACATCACCATGGGGGCACTGAGACAAGAGAAGCATTCATTTCCAGTCTTCTCTCTTTCTCCTCCTTTTTTTCACTCCTTTGCCTCAGCCTGTGATGTGACACATTCTTCCAGGGTGTCCTGGCTGTCCTAGTTCATGTGTCACCCTTCTGTTTGCTGTTTATTTGTCGCAGGCAGCACCTCTGGGGCAATGGTGCAGGTAAGGAACAAGCGAGACAAGGAATTGGCTTTGGAAGCCCATTTGGAAGCAAAGGGAAAGGTGCAGGTAGGAGTAAGCAAGCAGAAGGAATGTCATGGTAAGAGAAAGGAAAGCATCAGCTGGCGTTACTGCAGCAGAGACATCCTGGCAGTGCATCCCCAGTTCCTGAGGGTTTTTCCAGTCCTTCTCCAGTGCTGCCCTGCTGCTGGTGAGCTGCCTGGGTTTGCTGCGGAGAGCCCCAGGCCGGCTGAGCTGCTTTGCGGTTTGCAAACAGCTCTGCACTCCAAGGTTCAGCCGGATTTATAACGTGACGGCGCCGTGTGAGTCACCAGTGCCGGGGACTGAACTCGCAGAGCTCTCAGCGTGAATCCAAGAGCTGCCACAGCCCGGGGTGAAGGGCCACGTCTCTGAGATGGAGGTTGCAGGAGAGCCATAAAATACCCCGCGGCCCCTCTCTTCGGTGTGGAGGACAGCGCTGGCTCTGCCCTCCGAGCAGTGCGAGATGTGGGAGCTCCGCGCCCTGCAGAACGGGGACCGGGAGGGAGGAAAAGGGGAATAAAGCGCTCCAGAGGGAAGCTGGAGGCGAGGTGCAGAAGTGGCTCTGAGGGAAGGAAGTTCTGTGATGGGTGTGGGGCTGGCTGGAGCTGAAAGCCCCCCAGGGTTGTTGGTTGTCTCGGCAGTGCGAGCTGCACCCGGGCAGGGCTGGCTCCCTGCAGGACCCGGCAGCAGAGGGTCATGGCAGCTAAAAAGTGCCTGTAGGAGCCTTCTCACCACTGACTGCTCAGTGGGTCCGGGCAAAACAGATGTGTGAGAACTCACTGCTGGTACCCCTTGCTTTGGGGTTGCAGGTGAGCCTCTGAAAGCAAATGATGAGAAGGATTTACTACAAAGGCCATTTTTTTCCAAATCACTCCCCCCTCATCCTGCCCCAGACCAACAGTGCTGGGGGCACGGAGGCACTGCTGGGCAGTCAAGCAGCAGCAGTCTGTAGCCTTTCAGGTGTGTGGATGCTCCTTATTTTCCTGCTTTTGGATTCTGTCTGTGTCCCTGTGCTTAATGGAGAGACTGAGGATGGGAGGGGATGGGGAGTGAATAACCCCTCTGGTTTTTCCCTCTGGGAGAAAAAAGAGCTTTCTGTTGCCTCTCTCCACACCCAAAATATCGAGGTTTGAACCTTGTTTTCATTCTAATACAGTGGGAAGATGGAGAATTGGTTTGTGGCTGAGCTGTGCCCTTTTATTGCCCAGGGCTTTGAACATCTTTGCGTTCCCAATGGCATCTCACAGGTGACAGATGACTGATCAGTCTGCCAGTCTTAGGATTGCAGAAATCCCATCTTTAGTTCGATGCACCAGGATTTTCCAATGGGAAAATCAATCAGGTCTGCAAGAATTAAGTCACGGGGGGTTTCCTCAGGAATGCCCATCCCAGGGCACAGAATCTCACGGAGGTGTGGATATTCCCAGCCTGCATTAGGGCAGTCTCACTGTAACTAAAGCTAACTAAAGCTGTGGATTTGACTCCATTTTCTTCTAATCAGAGCTCAGATCATGGCCAATCTCAGAGATATATATTTGGTGTCTTCCACTCCGTATCTTGAGAAAATAGTATGTGGTCCAAAAATTGTTGTTTTGTCAAAACCAAAATATTTTGCTGGAAGGAGTCTGTTTCAATGATAGTTCCAGCTGGGAATAGTTGAAACAAATAATTTAGATTTCGTTTTGATACCACTCCACTGTTTTGATAAAATAAAAAGTGTCAACTGCATTTATTATGATAGTTCACACTGTAATAAATATAAATGTCTATGGCCAGTGTTCTGTAATAGATTATGCTACTTCAATGTAACCAAAATGGACCATTTCCCTATTAAAATTTAATGTTGCAACACAATTGAAATAAAATATTTTAAGCAACAAATCATCTCTAAAATTTTAATTCAATGAGAAATATAAAAATTTCAACTTCTTTCCCTGAGTCAGATATAAAAAGACAGACAATTTTCTGTATAATTCATTCTCCCACCCAAGTAATTTCGATTCGGAGAGAGAGGTGAGAAATAACCTACTTGGCAATTCTGAAATAATTTATTCAACAGATTAGAAACTGATGGAACTTGTGCGTCTGTAAAGTTAAGTGGAAGGGTAAGGCCACAAATGTACGTGTGAATATGGGAGTGGATATATATATTACCACTTATAGTAACTGACATCGTGCTCAACCTCTTCTGTGCTGAATGTTCCATGTTTCCACTGTTTGAAATCTCAGGAGATGAGGCAAAGGAACGCTGGAGCTGTCCAGCCAGGTGCAGGTGTGTTTGTGACAGGCTTTAGGACACCTTTCCTCATGCAGGCTCCCTCTCACAGGTAGCAGCAGTAAAGACTTGGCTTAGCCAACATATTGCCATTGAAAAATAAATTTATTGCAGGTGCTAGGGATGAGTTTGCTCCACCCTTCTAGGTGACAGCAGTGTGTGGAGCACTGGTGGCCTGATGGCTCATCAGCTTTGAGGCAGATCAAAAGTTGTCCTCACATCATCCAAGTTCTCGTGGTGTATCCTGGCCACGACATCTCTGCTGCACATGTGGTTAGAGGCTGCTCTGTTAAATGGAACGGGGTTTGTGAGTTGCTTTCAAAAGCTGCTTTTAAATACTCTGAATTTTTGTGGCAGGATGGTGACAAAGTTGCAAGGCCTTTTCAAAGAATAACCTCGGCACATTGTGGAATACAGGGGTTTCTAAGAATTACAGAGTGGTTTGGATTGGAAGGGGCCTTAAAGATCAGCTTGTTCTGACCCCACTGCCATGGGCAGGGACACCTTCCACTAGAGCAGGTTGCTCTAAGCCCTGTCCAATCTGGCCTTGAACACTTCCAGGAACACTTCCACAGTTTCTTTAGGTGAGAGAAGAAAGAACAAGGGCATTCATCTTCCCATGGCTGTGTAAAAGCACAAGTTCTGTGTGTGTGTGTGCTGGCTGAGGCAGTGGTATTCAAACACTGAATTCAAATACAGTGTATTTTGTCGAGTACATTGCTTGAAGGCCCGGAGTCAAAACAGGAGTTATTTATGCACACATAAAATTAATCCCCAAATGATTAGCTCTGGAATGCATGTCCTGCAAGTAATCGCTGGTAGTATTTTAATAATGAGAAGCTAAGTCAGGAGAAATTCTGCTCTTAGTTATTCTGCTAGAGAATGTGGCTGCTAGTAATGAAATAATTCAGTGAGTTATACGTTTGCTTTATTTATGGATGTACTCTTTACTTATACATATTTTTATTACTTAATATTTAAAATGCACTAAGGGCATGTAAGATGCAGCAGCAGAACCCTCGTGCTGCTCCAGTCCTGTGCCAGGGTTCTCTGGAGAAACAGCAGCAGGAGAGCTCAGATTCCCCAAGTTCTGGTACCTGCCCAGTGGTCACCTTGGGGATGCCTGGGTGGGAATGATGGTGAACTTTTGGATCCCGCAAGAGCCAGGAAAGGAATGGAATTCGGTCCAAAACAAAACTGCTTGTCTGGGCTGACAGTGACACATCCCTGCTGCAACACTGCCAACCCTGAGCATACAAAAATCGTGGTGTAAAACATCAATATCATGAAATGTACCAAAAAAAAAAATAACAGCATATGGAAGATTGCTTTTATTTGGCACAGCTCGCCTTGGTAAATGTAGGAGCTGCATTTTTAAACCTTTCCCCTTCCTCTTACTGAAGCGAGGAGGGTTAGAATTATGCTCTTATTTTTGCAAAAGAGACAGTCAGAAAATCCTATAATGCTTTGGTTTAAAAATACCAGGTTATTACCCCACAAGAAGAACTTTTTGCTCACATTTGCACCTCGATGTCCCCAAGTCTGTACAAGTAAAGGGTTGGCCCAAGTAGATTTATTTTTGAGATACAAGGAGGTATAATCTATCTGCAAGAATTGAGAGGAAAACAGATGATTTCTCTTTTTCCTTTTTTCATTACCCCAAGAGGTTTACAGTCTGGTCTCTGTGAAAATAAATGGGTGAGGCCAATAATCTGAAAGCACCACTGAATGATGCAATGATGTGTCTTAAAGCAGTAATATTTCATGGCAAATCATCTTGCTCTAAAAGAGAGACAAGATGCTTCTGTTTTTCTCCAAGCTGCATCTGTTTTCTCCTTTTTTTTTTACCCTTCTCTTCCAGAAACGTGGTTCAAATCCAGCCCAGGGCTTAGAGGCTGTACTGAGCTCATTTTGGAAAGTGATTTTAGTCTTGGTAGTGTGAGTTGGGTGGCTGCAGTTCCCTTGCTTGATGAAAAGTCATTTCTGGAAGAGGAGAGCAAAACTGGGGGGTTTTGGATCCCAAACATCCTCTTGGTGGTAGACTCAGCCTCAAGAGCTGATGTCTGAAGGCAGAACTGAGCTCTCTGATGCACAGGACATCAGGCCTTGCTGCTGTGAGAGGAACCAAGCCATTGGATGGCATGGCATGAAGGCAGTCCAATATTTTCCAGCTAAGAAGATCCCGAGAACAGTGACATTGGGATGGGCAGGGAAACCACAAATGTCATAGCTGGTTCTCCTTCCTTTCCTTCTTTCTCCTTTTTTTCAAATATGAAATATGAAATGATTGTTTCAGCAGCTTCTGAAAACATCTAGAGGTTTTTTTTTATTTCTCTTCAATAGTCCATTTGATTTTTAGGTAATTGCTTTGGAAAATTATCAAACTCTAAAGAACTGGAAAGATAAAAATCAGTGGCAATGACATTTTCTTCTGTATTTTTGTTTTAAATGAAAAAAACTAAAACAAAACAAAAAAAGTTGCTTAAATAATTTTTAGTGGTAGAGGGAAAAAAAGGTCAAACTCTTCCAAATTCTGCTGATGGACTCCTTGGTGCCCGTGCAGGTGGACGATGCATTTCGATGTGTAGACTCAGAAAGATGGCTCTGGCTGCCTTAACTGAGGTTTCCTTTCCTCCAGCTGCAATTCTCACAGGGATAAAAACAGAGACAAATCTCCCAGTTCAAGCACAGCTAACTGAAGAGCACTACAGGTTTGTTTTCCCTTCCCCTCTAAGTGTCAGGTGCTGGCCACTGCCCGCGGCACAAACCCACCCTGAGCTGCCCAGCAGTGAGATCCTGTGGCTGTTCCCTGGCTCAGGAGTGGGATTGAATTGCTCCAAACCCTCTCCTTTATTATTATTGCTTTTAGATGGACAGCAGGGAGGTGTGTTAGGAGCGGGCACTGTGGAGCCATAAATCTGTGGCTGCAGCTGGGGAAGGAGGACAGGCAGGGGTCTGGCAGGGGGTGATGCAGCCCCTTCACAGAAGTGTTGTCTGTGGGGGAGTTCAGCACTGCAGTGGAGTGCAATTCATGTGCATATGGATGCAATAGTGAGTAAATATGACTGGCGAGCTCCTCACTCCAAAATATTGGTGCTGTTTTTATTGTCCTTTCCGTCACCTTCCCGGGAGTTTGCTCCGTTCATTGGTCTGTTCCAGGGGTCCTTCGCCATCCTGCCCATCCTGAGGAAATTGCCATGGCACCTTCCAGTGCCTCTCTGTGGCTGCTTGCTCGTCCTCATCCAGCTTCTGAAGGGAATGAAAAAACCAACCCAGCCCTGCTCGAACGCTGGGGGCTTTATTGTCTCCGACTTCATCTAACGCTGCTCATTAGCCTGAATTTTTGCAGCGTGTTTGGTAGCCTGGGCAGATTGCATTGATCTTTCTGCTGCCAGGCAGTGGAAGAGGGGGAGAAGCAAGGGAGAGAGAGACATGGACTGGCCTGCAGTAGTGACTCAGCTGGAACTGCTTGGCAGGGCTGTTCACGAGCTCAGGAGAGGCGATCGCAAGGCACGCTTTCCAATGAAATTTGCAGGAGGGCTTCCTTTCAGCCTGGGAGACCTGTGGCTGTGCTGATTGTCGTGGGTTTTGTGTCGGAGCGTTTGCAAATCTGTCTCATCTTGAAATAGTCCAAAGGGTTTATTTCGTCTCCCGCTCCAGCCAGAAGGGGTCTGGATATTTGTGCGTGCATGTGTGTGGTTTTATCTCCAGCCCTGCAGCGGTTTTAAAAGCTGAGCGAAAGGTAAACACAAGTGCTTAAAAGGTGTTGGGATTTTTAATGCCCCTCTGGTTAAAAAAGAAAGAAGTAAATGGAAAAAAAAACCAGAATAGAAGAAAATGCTCTGTGTACAAGGGAAAGAGAAAATGTAAAGAAAATGGATGTTTAAAATGAAATGCCCCGAAAGAGTGCCTCTGCAGACAGGAAAGTGTCTACACCACAAACCTCTCTTCTTCCTTCCTTTTTGTCTTTACAGAGATGTTTCATTTGTAGCTGATGCATTGATGGTCCTTTATTTACACTCTGGCAGAAACAAGTCAGGGTCACGCACAGTGTTACCCCCGTCAAAGGCTCTTTGTACAACCACAGCAGTACCAAAAGGGTGTGGGGTACAGGAGGCTGGTTTGAGAAGTGGCACTGCCACCATAACACACCCCTAAAGTGTCTGGAAGGCCTCTCTGGTGGCTCCTTCCTGCGAGTCAGTGCTGGTGCCATTGCAGTCTTTGAGATTTATGGATTTGAGCAAGCTTTAGGTCCCCATGCCCTGAAGAGGGAGAAATGCTGTCCTCTTCTGGCTCCACAGATCCTGACCTCGTTCCCCCTACCCCATGGCTCTGTTTGGTTTTTTCTGACCCACCAAGCAGGCTCAAAGGAAGTGATTTGGCCAGTATCTCACCCCATCCTTCCCTTCCTTTGGCTTTATCTGATGAGCCAAGGCTGGGGAGAGCCAGGGTCTGGGGAGAGGGCCTCCAGCAATGTTGTCTTTTCTCTCCAGTTTAGTTTCTCCTACAAGCACTGCAGAACTCCTTTGCCATCAAAGGACTTTTTACCACAGGGAAATCCCTCTGAGACCACTTTGGATGGGGTTAAGTCTCCTCTGCATTGCCCAGAGCACTGCCAAGTGACCAGATGGCACTGGAGAATCAGGCCTCCAAATATTAGTCCAAAAGCCCATCTCCTCCTCCCCTTCAATTCCTTATTTGGCTGTTGGCACAGGGAAGATTTTGTGTTCCCAGAGTTGGACGCTTGTCAGCATCCTCACTGCTCACCCATCCACCCACATCCACCCCCCAGCCCCGAACAAGCTGCTCACACTACAGATGTGATGTGTCTTCAGCCGCGGAGTCCCCATTACCGAGGGATTTGTATTCAAGCAGGGTTATGCATTTGTGTAGCTTTTTTTTCCCCTTTCCTTTAGCACACCTTGTATTTAATTTGGCAGAAAGCTCTGTTGAAGCTGCTTTACCTTTCCTACATTATTATTCAATTGTATTTCCCCTGATGAAAAGCCTGGCAGTCTGCTGCTCAGTGACAGATGTGCTAGCTTTGGTTGAATCACCACCACTAGGCTTATTATGGGTTTTACTAATGTTTGCTGTTTTACACTGTAACAGGTAGGGTGATTCACTCAGTCAAGGCAAACACACAGACACACATATGCACACACAGATTTAGAGACACCCACACGCACACACAGAGAGGTGAATCAGCCTAAAATGATCCTTCCTTTTTGCATCTCTTTGACAAAATGTTCCTGTATCCCCTGCCTGTGTGTTGATTCCTTGCTGAGCGGCCACCCACGAGGAGTTATCACTGCCCAGAGGGGCTGGGCTGCAGGGGCTCCGAATTTTAGTTACCAGCACAAAAAATACCCTGACGAACCACAAGCAGCTGTGACTGGTGGTTAGGTCACCTATGTGTGAGATTAATGGAATGCTTCTTCAGCTAATACAGCTTGCAGGAATTCATATTATTCAACCCAGGAGTCCTGAGGCTGGTTTTAGGAAAGGATTTATCCAGCAGTCCCACTGCATGTGGGGAGCTTCCCCTGCCTGGCATGGGCAGCAGGGGTTTGTGACTGCTGAGGTTAATTGTGTGGGGTTAGATGGGTGTGAGCCTGAGACTATTTTAACAGAGAAGATCCCTGTCCCCTGCAGTGTAAACCCCAAAATCTCTGCAAATGGAAGTGTGTTAGCAGCCCAGAAACCCCCTGTGCCCTGGGCTGAGCCCCCAGAGGGAGCAGCAGGAGAAGGGGGGATTCTGCCCCTCTGCCCCTGTGCTCAGCTGAGACCCCACCTGCAGAGCTGCCCCAGCCCTGGGACCAGCACAGGAAGGAGCTGGAGCTGCTGGAGAGAGCCCAGAGGAGGCACCAGGGGGATCAGAGGGATGGAGCAGCTCCGGGATTGTTCAGCCAGGAGAAGAGAAGGCTTAGGAGTGACAGAATTGCAGCCTTCCAGTAACCAAAGGGAGCCAACAGGAAAGATGGAGAGAGGCTGTTTACAAGAGCCTGGAGTTCCAGGACAAGGGGGAATGGCTTCCCACTGCCAGAGGGCAGGGATGGATGGGATATTGGGAAGGAATTCTTCCCTGTGAGGGTGGGCAGGCCCTGGCACAGGGTGCCCAGAGAAGCTGTGGCTGCCCCTGGATCCCTGGCAGTGTCCAAGGCCAGGTTGGACGGGGCTTGGAGCGGCCTGGGACAGTGGAAATTGTCCCTGCCTGTGGCAGGGGGTGGAACGAGGTGAGTTTTAAGGTTCTTCCAACCCATCCTATTCTGCGATATGCCAAGGCCTCTGGGGAGAGGGATGCTGCCTGAATATGGAGCCCCAGCATCACTCCAAGCTTTCCAATTCAGCCGTGTGATGAGCATGCAGGTCGCAATCCAGTTCAGTGCTCCTGAGAGCTGCCTTTTTTATAGTGATTTCCTCAGCTTGCAATACCAGGGAGCCTGAAGTGTTTGCAGATTTAATTCTACACATCCACACACTGAAATCTCCAGTGCTGTCCTGAATTATGTAAATCTCCAGAGGCTGCAAAACTGGGCCAGGAGTCTCCCAAGAACAGTTTTTCTTGAGGCCCTGCACCCTCCAAACTGTTTTGTCTCCCAGCTTTCAGGGTGGAATTGGCCATGTACTGTGCAGGGATAGAAAAAAATGTTTAAACGAGGAAAACTTTGGATTCATATTCAGTAGACATTAAGGCACAATATTAGGCAGTTTATATACAAACTGCCAGGTCTCTTTAATTAAAACTCACAGGGACTAGCTGTGAAATAATGAATGTCTCACTCTGCAGTACTGAAACTTTCTCTAATGAATTCTTTGCCTTGTGTGCCTCTGTTCCCACCTGACATCCTGTATTCATTCACAAGGTGTTCCTCTTAATGAAAACAAGGTCACTCTTTCAGCATTTGATGGCCAAGAAAGGAAAAGGTGATGGAGCTGCAGCCTTACAGAGTGTGTTATGTTTTTTCCCTCCTTCCGTAATTGCAAAAAGCTTCCATTGATGTCGACAGGACTTCGGCCTGAATAGGAAGAGGAGAATAGGTGCCAGATTGGACCCTAGGACAAACTGGAGTTCAGTCCAGATATTCAGTTTCTTACATCGATTTTCCACTTTTGTCTGTCAGTGCCTTGTGGGAGAATAATCCCAGTTTGTATGAAGGAAGCATTTGTTCTTCTCTGCTTACAGGCTGATGTCCAATGCTTATTAGGTAGTAATATTGATGTCACATTCACAGACTAAATTTGTGTCCTGAACAACTCAGGGCAGGGCTGCTCTCTGTACAGAAACTTAATAGCAGGTGTGGGCCCTGGCAAATAGAGCAGCCAAAGGAAAAGGAGAGGAAGGGAAGTTTTACAAACTTCCCTCACAGGCAGGGAGCTGGGGAAGGAAGGCAAAGTACTTTTTCATGCTTTTCATGTGGCAGCAATAGAGCCTAAATCCCTGTCCCCCTGTGCCTGAGGGTACAGCCAGCACTGACTGGAGAAAGAGGGGTGTAATTGGCCCAGCAGTTTCCTGTCGCCTTCTTCCTCAGGGTCATTTCTTTCACCACTTCTTTGTGCAGAGTCATGCTTTGAAGCAGCAATGTGCAAACTCTTCCCACTGTGGGGTTTCCTATCTCTTGCCTGTCTCTTTGGCCTCCCGTGAAGCTCCTGAGCATCCCCCCAGACTGCTGCTCTGCTGGGTGCGTGCTCCCTTTCCCAGCTCCCGTAGTGTAGAAGGTTATTCTCACCTTCCCACCACAAGGCACTACCCCCAGAGTGGTTATCCACTCAAATAGGAAAGGATGGCACCTGAAAGGAGCCCACAGGAAAGATGGAGAGAGATTATTTACGAGGGCCTGGAGTGACAGGACAAGGGGGAATGGCTTCAAACTGAAAGAGAGTATGTTTAAATTGGATATTAGGAAAAATATCTTCCCTGTGAGGGTGGGGAGGCCCTGGCACAGGTTGCCCAGAGAAGCTGTGTTGGGTGGTGGTAGAGAGATGGGCCCTGAGGATCAGAGAGAGGGCCTCTGTCCTGGGCCCGGAGGTGACCCTGGGAGTGCATCCAGGTCACCGGGGATGGACTGAGAGAGGATTGTGTGTTTATGGACAGACTGGGCCTAGGAGAAGTGTTCATTGGAGTTTGTGGCCTTACAGGGCATTGTTTGCCTATTACCATACTGGGTAAAATCTGTGCAATGCCCCAGGTGATTGGGGGACACTGTGGGGAACATCTTTCCTGTTTCTATGATGTTCTGTCCTGTTGGGTGCTGGGATTTAGGGAATTCTGACTGCGCAATAAACGGCTTTGCACTCATCTTGTGCTGAGTCCATGCCCTTGCGTGTTAACTGCAAAGCTGTGGCTGCCCCATCCCTGGAAGTGTCCAAGGCCAGGTTGGACAGGGCCTGGTCTAGTGGGAGGTGTCTCTGGCCATGGCAGGGGGTGGAATGAGATGGGCTTTAAGGGCTATTCCAACCCAAACCAGTCTATGATGGCATTGTGAGAGCCCCATAGTTCTCTGTTCCAGATCCCATCTACCAAAGCGTGTGTGCGAGGCTGTGGCAGAGAACTCCCACTCTGGAATCCCTCCTTGTGTCTGCTGCACTGAGCACTGCTTAAGTAGATGGAGATTCTTTCTCTGTTGGCCTGTTTGTGAGAGTCAAGGCTTTTTTCCTACTTCCTTGGAAACCTGTTCTTGGAGCAGATTATTATTTAGCCTAAACCCACAGAGCTCCCTGATCTGTTTCTAAGAAAAGTAAACATCCCAGCACACGTGGTAGCTGGCAGAAAGAGCTGACCTGCACTGTTTTCCCCAGAAACACCCTGCAAAATAACTTTGAGGAACACATGACATTGAAGATTGGAGGGGGAAGAGGGAAATCACAGTCTGCTCACTGATAGATAGCAAAAGGGGGGAAAAATTAATTTAAAAAAATAATTACAAATTATTTCTTGACCTCTGTGGAATGAATACAAACACTCTGGTACCTCTGGGAAGCCCCAGCATGTAGCCCCTGCCAACTGTAATGAGTCCAGGAGCTAATCTGTCCAGGAGGTGAGTGTCACTGCCAGGGGGGACACATCAGACTTCAGCTCTTAGTGACATCCACCTTCTGGGGACACTAAGCCAATTTACCAAATTCCAAAGAAATTTCGGTAATAAAAGGAAAGGTGGCGAGTGGAGCAGAGGCTGGGGAAGGATTAAAGGCATTTGCATTAATAAATAGAGATGTTATCATGGAGAATTAATGTTCTTTGATCTCGATCTTGGCAGCATTAGGAGATGCTAGGTACAGTGCCTCATTATCTCTCAGAGGTTACGGGGTCAGCCTGGGACAAGGGGAAGTGATTTATGCAGTATCTCTGTCAGAGGGATGAGAATATGTATGAAATAATAAGACTTGCAGAGACCATTAGTAAAAATCTCCCTGGATGCCAAGGTCTCACATTGCACTGGCTTCCCTCTGTGCATCATCCGAGCACTTTCTTCCTCAGCTGTGTCCCCTCTCTCTCTTACCATTTTTATGTCTCAAATTAGGAGTGCTCCTTCCCCTTCCAGCCTCTGATGGGCAAATGTCATTTTAAATGGGTGGTTAATCCAGAAGAAAAAGCAGGATTCCTTAATTTGAAAATTCTCCCCCCTCCTCTCACTCCTTAGGAGAGACTGGTTTGGGAGGTGACATTTGAATGAAAAGGACAAGTGAAGAGGTGAGTGTTGAATGGTTCAGGTACTAAATAAACCATCAAGGACAAATGAATGGGTGTGTGGATCTCTCCTGTGTGTGTGTGAATTGAGAATCCTGCAGGTGGACATGGCAGGGAGAGTTCAAACCTGCCACACCTTGGGCTTTCCTAACAGAGTAATCTAAGCTCCTTGCTGAAAACAGCTTTTGGCCAGGATGAGCAAAATCTACTGATTTTAATTCCTATCTTGCAGGAAAAAAAATTAATAAAATATGACTTTTAAAAGCTTGTTTCTCAAAGAAACAAAGAAAATGAAACTTATTTGAAAGCATCATCTGGCCATGTGCTTCTCCTGATTGTTTGAAAGAGTCCCACTTAAAACAAAAAAGGACAGGAAGATGGAACCCTAAAAGCTATTGATTTCTTTATGCATTTTCTAAAAAGAAACAGGTGAGAAGAAGAGAGAGATCTAAACAAATGAGGGAATCTGCTGAAGGAGAGGCTGAGACTCAGCTCAGATCCCGAGAAGCCATAGGAAAGAGAGGAAAAACCCTCTTCACAAGGGAGTACTTGCGTGCCATAGGTTTCCCTGAAGTGCTCGGAGCTGAGGATGCCCATTACAGAAACACTCCAATAATCTCCAGTTCTGGGCTCCGGAGACACCAGTGAGCACAGGCCCATCCCTGTCCTCCCTCCTCGGCGTTACAGCAAGAGCCACGATGGACTTCAAGCACCACCAGCAGCAATTAAGCATTTAATTCTCATTTATCTTCTGTGGGAACTGGGCCCTGGACTACTCCAGCTGCTTTGGAGCCTTCTCATCTTCCCTACCGTCACCTCTACAACATGGGACTCGTCAATAACTTTTCCTATGCAGGATCAGGGTAAAATCAAAATTAAATTGGTGCGTGAGAGAAATGGACCCAAGAATCTGGATCAAAGCAGATGAAATCCTCTCTTTGCACCTTATCGTATTTTGTTCTATTTTCTCTCTCCACTTCCCTCCTACATTTCAGGAGAAATACAATGCTTTTGACCAAAACCACCTGAACTTTTCATTTTTAAAAATACCCTTCTCTGTGCTCCCATCCCATTCAGTGGCATTTGCCTATCAAAATGTCTTATTGAAAAGTTGCTGTCCAGCCTCATAAAAGTTTCCATTTCTGTTAGCAACTATATTTGGATCTGTACTGAGCCTTATTTATGGACTTCTTGATTTTCCAAATGGAATGCTGTCAAATTGAGTGTTTTTTACAGTCAGTGAAGAAAAAATCATAAAGGAAAATAAGAATGAAGGCTATTATAAAGTTAAAAAGGCAGAAGCCAAGCACAGGACTGCATAGGAGGCAGGGAAAAATACAGCAGAAGATTTCGTTATAACATAATGAATGTTTCCAACTCACTTTGGCCAACCCATTTCATGTGTGGGTGGGTGTGTGGAGGTTGGGGTTGCTTTGGTTTGTGTGCCAGTCTGGTTCAGAGGAGAGAGGAAATACAGTGCCAGAGTGAAGGAAATGACACTCTTTGTACCCATTTTCAGCATAACTTTGTGCAGGAATGCACAAAGATCAGTACAAATGTGTGTAATGAGCAGCCTCTCTCACCGGAGGAGAACAACTGGGTTACCCCAAAAGAGATAAATTGGGTGATTTTTAATCCTACTGAGGAGGAAGGGGAGGGAGTTTCTCCAGCTGGTTCATCCTCCAGTGTGTGCTATCTCCAGGCTGGTTTGCTGGGTGATGGAGAGCAGCTCCCATGCGGGGGAAACACCACCTTGGCCATTTGCTTCTTGTCTGCAGAGCCCTGAGAAGGCAAACGGGCCTGCCAAAGAGCTGCAGGTCTGCTTTCAGACATCCTTTGAACACTTGGGATCTTCAGGAGCTAAGAACTTCTTTCAACACTCAGGATTTTTTGTCTGCCGTGTTTATGCATGATGGGCTTGTGCCAAGGATCCAATTACGATTTTCTTATCTCTCTCCCCTCTTTCTTCTCCACTTCTTCCTCCACCCATTATCAGGGACACCTGGAAACAATAAAGAGCTGTTTGTTTGGTTCCTCCTGCTCCCCCTTATTTTCTGGTGTATTTGATGTTGTGAAAGCAGGGCTGTTAGAGATCCATTACGCAGTGTTTGTAACGGAAGGGAAAAGTTCTCTCTGGTTTGAGGAAGATAAGGCACATAAATCGAACTCCCCCTACGTCTAAACATTTCTGTAAATAGCTGAGAAGGACACAAACATGGAGCAGCTTTTCCTATGTGCTGTATGCCCCATCTTGTCACCACTGGAAGCCTGGAGAGCTGAAGAATTGGGATCAGCAGCTTCAGACAAGACGGATGAACCTTTTTCCAGGCTGGAAACACGTATTTACAATGAGATAATTCATTTGTTTGCCAAGGTGTTGTTTATTCAAGGAGCCTCCAGCATGTTCACCCAGCCAGTGAGGCCGTTCTGCAGTAGTGATCCATCTGGGAATTGCTTCCTCTGGGTTTAGGAAAGGCCGGTGAGTGCCAGTTACCTCAGCCATGGGGCTGCAGAGGCAACACAGCCCTGTCTTTATTCAGTAAGATTCTGCAGTGGAGGGGTAGAGTCTCCTTATCTAAGTAATCCTCTACTTTGTGCTTGTGTCTGTTCTGCAGCAAGAGGAAACCAGTCAGATCCTATGCATCCCTGTGGGATGTCCATGCCATTTTCTCACGTCCACATATTCAAGATTTTTCTCCCAAGAGATACTCCAGAACTTTTGTTAATAATGCAGTTCCCAGCTCATACACAGAGAGTCTTCTTTTAGAGCTGTTTCATCCTGGATCCCTTGGCTTAAATGATACTCTTTCCTTTCAGCAAACTTAATACGGATTGGAAAGACTCCCAGACATAAAATGTGTAAATTAAAACTCTCCTGGAATGATCAGGAAGGAGAATATTTATTCTCACTCTTGTCCCAATGTCTCAAAAATCCAGGTCAAGAAGATTATCCCCTGCTTCTGGACGAATGAAGAAATGTGGGCAACAGCCCTTGACAGACAAAACCTTCATGATTTGAGCTCAGAGCTGAGGCCCCAGGTGGATAAATGAGTCCTCTGCTGAAGGATAAAGAGTTTGGATTTAATCTGTACTGGAAGGGGTTTGTGGGCAGTTAACAGGTCAAAGGCTCTCACTGAGAACTCCAGAAATCTTTCTTTTTGGACTTGTGGTGACATTATTTAAGGAACATAATGCTGTTGGGTGGGCAATCAGGTTTAACCCTGATTAATTAGGGACTTCACACCTAATCATTATGGAAGCACAGAACAGCTGGAGGGGAAGGGGCCAGAGCAGACTGCAGCCACACTAACAGGAGCCCTGTGTTTTTCTCCAGCTCCCACTCCATGGCACTGAGGATTACGCTTTTGGACATCCTTCTACAAATTACTTTGTGCTTCTCTCTTCAAATACAGGCCCCAGTGGAGTTTTGTGGCCCTCACCTGATCCCCCTGAGTGAAAAGCAGAGGCCACAACATCAGAGACTCCACATTGCCAACCGGTCTCTTTCATTAATAGGCGGGAAAAGATTTTGGAAGGAAGGAGGGAATTTGACAGATTTTAAAGAAATATTTCAGCAAAAGAAGAAAGAGCTTGAAAAGCCAAACCAGTCCATTAATCCCTTGCCAAAGACAGTTTAATACCCATTAGGAGGCAGACACAGAGAGTGTTTCCCTCCATGGACACACAGATTTGGCTCTGGAGTTAGAGACACCAGCTTAGTATTTCAGGGACTGGCACAGAACTGAGGAGTCCATTCCCCTTTGGGGTGTAATTTCTTAATATATTAAAAACAAAAGACACATAATGTTAAAGATGACTTTTAAAATGTTACTAATAACTCCCTGGGGTCAAGAGATCTCGAAGCACTCAGTTATTTCTGACTTTGAGCCAGAACTAGCAGGGTTTTTCACTTTAATATCTCTGGTGTCCGTGGCTGTGATGTGCTGCCTCTATTTTAACAAGAGATTTTGACAATTTTGCCCTCTGAGTCTTCCAGAAATCTACTGTCCCCGGGGAGCGTGGCCTTGCAGATGGTTTATACTTAATTTGTTTTTCTCTTTAAACAGAAACACTTTCTCAGAGACATTTGCTAGGCAACCACAGCGTAACTGTACTTTTCTACAGAACGTTTCATCTAGGCCTGCTAGAAAAGCTTTAAAATCCTGTGAAGAGCCACGTTATGCTGCTGTTCTGTAGTTTACATGGTGTAGGTATGTGAAAAATCAAAATTAAATGTTACATAACATTTTGCAAAGGGAACCGAGGGAAGTTCCAAACATCGTGTTCCTGGGATATTTTCCCTAGTTTTGAGATCATCGAATTGGTCCTGTGCTTTTATTTTTGAAAGCTACATGAATTACGTTTTTTAAGGTTTCTACCAAAATTGAGGATACAATCTGTGTGTTTCTTTTACACTGCCCTCCAGCTTCTGATAGCAGCTCCAAATTCTCAAAATTCCTGTTTGCTTCCAAATCCATATCACATGGAGATGATCCATTTTCATTTCACAAGAATTTTGCCTGCTGTTTTAGCATCCATCTCGCTAAACATGATCTCCACTTGTCTGACACTGCTGAGCTCAAACCTGGGTGAAACAGCACAATTTTAAACCAGATCTGTCACTTCGATGCAGCTTGGTCCATTCTAATGATCACATTAAAATGATATTCTTTATAATTAAAGATTAGTCACATCCACAAAACAAAATAAAAATTTCCCAACAGATTATGGGTTGGAGAGAAAAATTGTAATAAAAAATGTAGGGATTTTACACTTCTTGGTTAATTTATATGTCAAGGAAAGATTATTTTTAGACAACTCCATGAACTTTTTCCTCTTAAAACCTTGTTCTGGACATCCTGTACCCTGAAAACATGGATGCATGCCCTTAGTGGGTGCAAAAGATGTGGAAATGATAAAAGTTACACCAGACTCCAGGATCAAAGACTTTGTTTCAGATGTTGTTCAGGAGGGTGGTCCAGCTCTGAAAGTTCCCATGGGAACCCTTCGTCAGCAAGACCAGGAGGGTCTTTTTTCTCTAATTGCTGCCTCTGATAGGGACTGAGCAGAGCAGATTCAGGTCATCAGCCCCCCTGCTTCGTGCCTGCGTTTTCCAGAGTGCCCTTGCTAAAGGTCGGGGTTACACCATCCAACAAGGTCCCGTGAATCCCAGCAGCTGCTCTTCCAGTGTGAGGGTTATTAATGGGCATAATCCATCAAGCAGGAGACTTGAGGAAATGAGACTGCAGAAACACACCTTTATGACTTGTGGCAGCTCAGTTGGCTGTTGACAGGGCTGAGGAGTCTTAATAAGAGGGGTAGGAAGAAAAAAAAAGCCCTTTATGAGGAATTAATTTCCTGTCTCCATTATGAAGCGCTGGGATGTTCATTTAGCATGCAGGAGGTGGGTGTTAAGATTAGAGCTGGGAAGGAAATGGATACCGGAACGTGCTAAATCTTCCTCAGTGCCACAGCAAGAAGCTCTGAGAACGTGCTGATGATCCTTCCTCATTTGAGCCAACCCTAACAATATCTTCCTGGAAGCAGGAGGCGTCTGCTTCCCATTAAATCTGTTCTTCCTATGTTTCAAGCCCTCAAAGAGATGTAAAATATGTCAAGACCCAGAAGAAGAGACATGCAAATGTTACTGAGGAGAAAACTTTCAAGAAGTCTTTACAAATCCATCCGTGGTGCTTTGGGATTCACTCCGTGAGGTTAAACCTGTATTTATAACTTCTCTCTTTATTATATTGATGCATTTATTCTTAAGAAAGAAAATGGAGGGGCTGAATGTGTGTTAGAGGACTTCACATCTGCAGCCCTCAGAGACTTAAACAGAGCTCTGCTGCTCTGGCCAGCAGACCCAAACTCATCTGATCTAGCAACCTTGGTCCCTTCAAGAAATCTTACTCTAGATCTGATTTCAAGTATAAAAAGTGCCCTTGCTTTCCTCAGGCAAAAAGAAGGTTTGGGTCATCTCATGGAAAGCCATAGGATGTTTAGCACTTTAATTTCTTTTTGAGTGCTGGAAGACTTATCCAGGTGATCTGTGAAAGCAGAAAAAGACATGAGTTGCCCATGAAGTTGATCTTTATGAAGGTTTCCAGCACCCAGCCTTTCCCACCGCTTCAGTCACACTCTCTTTTCTGAATACAAGTGTTGTAAGCACTTAGGTGTTGTCTAGCAAGCTGCAGCTTTCCCTGGGAGCTCAGCCGAGGCTTCTAGGACAGGGCAGAATTTCTCTGCCCTCCCACAGTCCATCTCGGACAGCTCAGCACTTTTGCTCTGGCCAGCTGCCAGCCTTACAAACACAGTGACGGCGAAGGAGGTGAGAAGGGTCTCTCCATGGGGGTATTAGAAGATGTTTATTCGTTGCATCTGGTCCATGAGGTCCCCAGAGGCGGAGAGTGGGAGTGACCACCTGGCCAGGGAGCAGGGCCTTTTCCCCAGGGCTCAGGGGCGGTACAAGGGTGGGGTTGGGGTGCAGGAAACAATAGGGAGAGCCCGAGGGGGTGGCCAGGACTAGGGGCAGGGGGAAAGCTGGGGGAACAATGTAAACCGAGCCCCACATACAACAGTAGGCAGGGCTCACCCCCGTGTGAAGACAAATGGCACCTTACGTGGGTGGGGGAGAGCATTTTCAGGGACTTTGAGAGCACTCTCAGTTCGCAGTGGCCTGGGTGCTTTGCTCTTTGCAAAACACTCCCCTCCCTCCATAGTCTGTGATAGTTTCTGCTTTGAGTTTTTTATGACGAATTGGATATCCAACAACTTTAGTATCGTCACACTCCTCCTTGGTCTGTGGGGGTCGGTGATGCTTTGCTTAGGGGCAAACAGAAGCATCCCCTGGGATGCTTTGTTTCCTTGGTATGGTCTGTCCCGGTTTGAATCTCCCAGTTGGCTGCCAGCCGCGTCACTCCCCTGGCATTCTCCCATTGGTCCCCATTCCCTAATCCCGCCTTTCTCCCTGGCCCTGGATAAAACGAGGGCCCTCATGATCGGGTTTGAGATTTGCTTTGGAGTTCGGCTGTAAGCATGGAATAAACCATCCAGCAGGATGAAAAGCGGATCTCCTTCCTGCTTCTTTGCCACCTGACTGTATTACCGAATAAGCCCCAGGTTCTGTGGGCTTGCGGGAACCCACAGAGCCGGGCAAAAATTGCGGTAATATTGGTCTGTCTTGTTTGTTGATATTCACACACTGGGAGATTTTAGGTATTTAGGGTTAAAGCTCTTTGGAGAAGACCATGTTTATTCCAGAGTGCCCTTCTCCAGTACCTGGCACCGTCCCAGGTCTGAGCCACCACCCTGCCAGAGATGGTAACCAGGGACATCCCCCTTTGCCGCTGCTGTAACATCTTGTCACCATCAGAGACCTGTCCTTCACATCTCATGCAGCACATTTGCTCTGCCTTGTTCTCCCCTTGCAACAGCAGACATTGTTTGGTGTGATAATGGAACTGAAGGTCGTATTTTGCCTTCAGCCATCAGCATGTGCAAATGCTGTATGACTAATGAGGCAGTCCCTGGCGACTCCCCTGTGCTGTTTGCCTACAAGATGCTTTGTTGTGTTTGCCGTCCCTCCTGACCGCTGGTGAAGAGCTGTCTTTTCCCTGGGCTTCTGACTTGAGCTGGAAATCCAATGGCAGTGCAGGTTTCTGCCCATGAGGGACTTCCTTCCCCTCCTCTTCCAAAAATGTGCTGAAAGGAAAATCTGCCTTTTGGTTTGTCTGTCTTGCTTTCAATTTGTTTTCAGTTCCTTTTCCTTAGGGAACTCTTTTGCTGGCTTGGGGAAGCTTTGTTCTCTCAGGGATGTCAGATGGTGGCTTGGCCAATGTACGTGCTGGGGATGAGTGGGACAGATGTGGGGAAAATGGGGCAGCAGCAGGATTGGTGCATGGCCACAGTGCCGGGAGATGAAATAAGGTTCTCCCCTCCTCCCTGTTTCATGGGCAGAAATGACTCAGCTTGACACCACAGAAAGCTCTCGGACAAGCGAGGTTTAAAAATGATGGATTATAGGATGCAACTCATCAGTGACTCAGCTTGTCAGCGTTCATCACTGGAACTCTGACCCTTCCTCTTCTCCTCCAGGGTTTTCTAGCCCTGGATCATTGACAGGGATTAAAGGGGCAAATGGACAATATTTTCAGACACTGTGAACACTTTTGGAGAGTGCAGTCCCAGTGTGTACTTGAGCAAAGACGCTTTTTAAAAGGACCTGCTTTTCGTGAAGCACTGCGTGTCTTCTGATCGGAAAAGTCAGGTCTCGTTAAGGATGCCCACATTGGACATCCTTGAAATATGAAAGCTAAGGGAAAAAGAAGGTGATGAGGTCTGTCTCAGAGTGCCCAGAGGAGCTGTGGCTGCCCCTGGATCCCTGGAAGTGCCCAAGGCCAGGTTGGATGGGGCTTGGAGCAACCTGGGATAGTGGAAGGTGTCCCTGCCATGGCAGGGGGTGGGATGGGATGAGCTTTAAGGTTCCTTCCAACACAAATCAGTTTATTATTCTATGATTCTATGGAAACTAACTCCTGACTCCATTTGGGAAAATACCCTAAGGAGCTGCAAGGGACTCTTCAGGATTCTTAGAGAAGTCCCTCCTGGGTCAGACTGACGCTTCTGGTACACACCAACCCAAATAGGCAGGCAAAATTTCCCTTTCTCCTTGCAAATGTAGTTTGCAAACTTTCTTTCTCATTCCACCCTACATTTCCACAATTTGTTCCCTGCCTGACATCTAAATCCACACTCCTGCTTTGCTCTGAACTAGAGAAAAAAAAGCACAGATATGATTTTGTTTTGATCGGATGCCTGACCCTCTCTCCTCTGTTTTTTTACCTGTTGAAGGGGATCCATCAAGATAATTTCCTCTTATTAGGTCTGAAGTGTTTTGAATTTGGAATGGTTTCTCACTTAGAAAGAATTGATGCCTATAACTTGTAATGTGCTCGCAGTTGTGTGCAGTGCCTGACAGCCCAAACTCCATTCCAGGGAGCTAATCCCAGTGGCTGAACTCCATTAAAGCATAGATGGTATCTGTTAATACAGCCCTGCAGTTTGGGTCATTGTGCTGATGTAAGGAGCACGGCTGCCTGGAGACAGATTATGATGTGAGGGGACATCTTTATTCTATTTTAAACTGAAAAAAATGGATGGGAGACACACTAGTCATGATTGATTAAAGATATGAAAAGGACTTTATGAGCTTTCTTGAGTGCTCTGTGTTTCTCATTCTGTTTGTCATTCCTCTGTGTTTGGTAAATAAATAAATACATAAACCCAAACCTTGAGGATAACAGCAAAGAGAGAGACTCCTCGTGTTCAGTGGGCTTTGTTATAATGGGCTGAGGACTGTGAGTCTCAGAAATCAATTTCCAGCTCTGGCACTGATCCATTATGTAGTCCTAGGACACCTTTTTCCCTTATATCTTCTCCCACTATTATTTCAGCCAATCTGTTTAGAATTACAAATACAACATGGCAGTGCCGCTGCTCTCCTCAGTGTGTGTGCTGACCCAGTCGCACTGGCAATCCAGTCCCTGCTGGCTTCTCTGGGCCATCATCCGAGCAATGTCTCATTCCCCATCTACTGAGTTTCAGAGCCATGTGCCATTTTACCAAATAAGTATTGATCCCTCATTTCCCAGCACTGGTTATTCCAGGGACACTCTCTCACCTGAGGCCTTCAACCTCCCTATCTTCCTTCTCACTGCATTATCAGTAATATCCAGGGCTGGAGATCCTCCGCAGATGGAATAACACTTTCGTTCCTCATTCTCTGTATGTGGAGTGGTTTCTGTGTGTTGTGTCACAGCCAGTGCTCACCTGACTCCCTTATCCAGGGGAGGCATAACCTGGCCTGGCTCAGCCTCTGGATCCACCTCACCACTCCTGCCATGACTGCTCATGTCTGAGGTTGTACTCTGACAGTTCCACGTATTCCTTGGCAAGCTTGGAAAGGAAACAGTCTTATTAAAAAAAAAAAAAAGAAATCACATTAAGCATAGCATGTGTTTCATGCTCCTTTAGCATCTTATCCTGCTCCAGAGCATTGTAATTCCCCTGGCTGCTTTTGAATTTCATGTCACACTTTTAAATGTGGTTTGGTACATTCTCTACATGCTCTGTCAGTAGAGTTCTGCCAATAACCTCAGCCCATGAGCACTGGGAAAGCAGCTCCTGGCTCTGCTTCCCTGCGTGCTGAAGTGTGGGGATGTCACAAATGGGGATATTTGTCACATGGGAAGAAACTCTTCCTCCTGCTGGAGCCACACAGGAGCCTCTTTCAACAAGGCAGGGTTTCATTAACTGGGTCACTCATCTGCAATTCTGTCCTGAGCAAGAAGCATCCACAGGACACGGTTACAAAGGGATGCCTGAGCATGTTAGTTTGAATTAACTTTTAAAGCAAACAAGTCAAAACTTCTTGTAACGGTCTTAAACATTCCCACCCTGAATTATATAGGCTTATCTTAAACTTGAACAGGGTTTGACAAATCCACTTTGAAAGTTCATTAAAAGAAATGTTCAGGAGTGTCTTCCATGGAGACACAAAACCCCTGTCTGTCCTTAAAGTAAGCCTAATCAACAACTGCATCTTTGCTGGGAAACAAGAGAATGCAGGACTGTGGAAAGGAACCTTTGAAAACCCTGAGTTACTGGTGGGGTTTGAGTTGCCCACTGAGAGACAATGCCAAGACACAGAGACAACCAGGATCTTTGGGAAGAGATGAGAAGGAAAGGGCTAAAATCTGCTTATTCTCAGTGAACACTGAGGGTGGCACAGATCTTGTATAGGAGTAATAATGTCTATTTGTGGATGCTGAAAAGCTTTGGTAGGGAAATCTTTCAGCTTTCTGCAGCGTTCTGTGAGGACTTTGCAGTTCTCACAGAAGCTGTGAAAACACTGCTGTGGGTTTTGTAAACTAACTCTTTATCTTGTGCCTGGGTTTGTTATGGAGGATTGTCATGGTTTTAGCTTTCTAATATTTTAGAATAGGTGTCTTAGAGCTTGACCAATCCCCTCAAGGGGTGGATGGCCGAGCACCCAATTGTCTTATGCCATTCAACACACTCTTTGCGATCCATGTTATAAAAGATGAATTAATTAATTAATAAAGAGCAGAACTGCTTTACTTCTGAACTTACTCATGACATTCCTTGCCGTCAGTGCCACTCACAGCGACATCTATTGACTTCAGTTCCTCTTGAATCAAGGGTGGTGTTTCTGCTTCTTGTCTCACGGCAGCCTCATTTATCCTGTTTTTCCTTACTCCCCTTGAAATGTATTCATCATTTATAGATGTGCCCAGTGTGCCAACACACTACCTTTAAATTGGTCATACGGGTTTAAAGGAGCCCAATTCAACTCCTCCCTGGTACTTAAGTTTATGTTTGATTTGAGGACAAGGTGAAGGTGAGATTTCAGACCAGACTTTCCGATGTGCTTGGATTCTTTAAGCCAAAAAACAACAATCAGAAATTTCAGTTTTACCAATAAAGGCAGCAGACACCCTTCCAAAGAGGGAGTGAATGGATTTTTAAACTGAGAAGTTTTAGTTCAGCCACAGCCATTCTTCAGGGCAACATCACAGCTGCAGATGCAGTTTAGATACTTTGAGGTGTTTGCAAAGATTAATTAGCTGCCTAAATGGGAACTGAGCTCTGATGAAAATCTGGCCCTTGTGGGCACTGAGCCTCAGGCTTGGTGTGCTTTTGAAAAATCTCACCCCAGAGGCCTCGGTGGATGCACTTTCCTGACCTGAGCTCATGCATTAGAGAAGAACCTCAGAGTTATTTCAGTGCTTCCAGGAGTTCAGGCTCATTCTTTAAAGTGAACAACCTAATGCTTCCCAAGTTCGCTGGGAAGTGGTGAAAATCCCCGGAAGGTTCCCTTTTTGGAGAGAGTTCATCCGAGGTAACACCTCCGGATAGGCAGCAGACTGTGTGGGTGGAGATGTGTATTTTAATAACTACAGAGCAGGAACCTGAGCTACACCACCTCCCTTTTACTGCCACCCTCCCTC
>VZTI01005239.1:206715-326536 GCA_013397865.1 Struthidea cinerea | reverse complement strand
GCCCACCTTGTCCCTCCACAGCCGCCCAGCCCTCTCCTCTCCCCAGGCAGCGGTGGGATCCAGGTCCCCTCCTTGCCCATCTCCCACCTTGCTGCTGCTCCCTTCCCTTTGTTGGAGCCGCTTTCCCACTGCTGCTGACTGAGTATGTTTTGCAAACTTGCAATTTCATGCTGCATTTGTTGCTACGGCAACATAAGGGGGCGTTCAAAGTAGGGAAAAAGAGTCAAAAAAAACCCCCAAAAACTCTTGGATCAGCCCCTTATTTTTTGCCTTGCCCATACAAATTTGGCCATGCAGCTACATCAGCAGTGGGGTCTGCCAGGAACCTGTTTACCCCCAGGGACTTCAGAGACTGGAAATCCAAATCTCTTGTCCTCCCTTCTTCCTCCCTTAGAGCTTCCTTCTCCCATCCCTCTCTTCCTGGGTAGCCAAGAGTCTGGAGCCTCCAGCAGTAGCCCTGGACGTTCCTGCTCTCCGTGGCAGCTTTTCCAGCGAGTCCTGCCGTCTTTGCAGGGAATGGTCAGGCGTTTGGGGAGCTGGCATGAGACTCCAAGAGCACGATGGCAACGCCCCGTGGCAACACAGCTTTACCTTTGTCTTTCATCCCAGCAGCAGATCCGTCAATACGGGTGATGGAACACTGGCTTCAGCTCGCTCCCATCCCTCCACCCCCTCCTCTTCCCTGTGACTATGGTAAAGGAGTCCTTAAACGAAAACTTTATGGCAAAGAGCTGCTGACACTTCTTCATGGAGAAGATACATGGGGTGGCTGGTGGCTAATGAGTGTCAGTACTCCAAAGGATAATCTCTGCTTCTCTCTGATACAATTTAACATCGTATTTCCCTAATTTGAGGCTGATTTAGTCGCTGGGGTATTTGGATGCCTCTTCTATGGTGCCGATAGTTAATTAAACAGATGTTGCAGAGGGAATCATTAATTTTAGTGCTGCAGATGGGAGCGGAATGACTTTGTGAAGTTAATGTTTCAGCAAAACAATAGGCTTCTGTCATCAGTTGCTATAAACCAAGTAAATTAAGAGAACAAGTAGAGTAGAGGAGATAGCTTTGAAAGAATATCAATTATTCATTTTAGAATGGTACTTTCCCCCCATAAGTCATCACAGGAAGAGAGGAGGGGAAAAATCTGCAAAAGCTGGGAAATGGTAAAGAGAGGAATTCCCAAGCCAGCAGCCCGAAAGAGAGTTTAACCCTGCTCCCGTTGGAGCCCTGCAGGGTCCTGCAGGAGCACAGAGAGCCAAGGGCTGGGGGCTGCAGCACCCGGAACAGCACCTGGCTCTTACCCCTCTTCCTGAAGAGCAACTGAAGTCATGGCAGTAAGGACAGATGTCCATTCCCGTGTTCGAAAAGCAGGTGGGCACAAACACCTTCCTTTTTTGAAGGCTGTGAAACTTTTCCCACTCCAGGCTGGGTGTCCCATACCTGTGGATGAGGTTTCCTGGAACAGCTGGCTGGATTTTCTGGGTGTGGTGAGAGTTTCTAATCACAAGTTGACATCTTTTTATACCTTTCAAAAATCTCAGGGCCAGTGTAAAAAGCCCCTAAACACTCCTAAAAAACTTGTAGGGCTGCATCTGTGTGTCAGGTGTGGCTGTTCTGCCCAAGAAGTGGAAAAAGTTTAAAAACTCAAGTCTTTACAAGTTTCTCACTGGCATTAAATGTCAGTAATTTCTGTTGAACAGAAGTTCCTATTTTTGAACTAAAAGCAACAGAGGGAAAATCCAGCTACCTCTGCACCATAAAAAGGCAGTGGCAGAAGAGGATCAGGGAAACAAATGAAGTCCATCCATCGTGCTGGAGTGAAAGCACTACTGACTGCTTGAGTGCCTCATAATATGAAAATTATGTTTCTTTTTTCAGACAGATGAGTCATTTGACCACTCAAACTTCTCCATGAACACATCTCTGACCATTTATATTATCTTTCTCTTTCTCATATGTGCATGTTTTTTTCCTTGTTACCAGCTACTCCTTTCTCCAAAAACAATAATCAGTGGTTATTCTCATTTATTTGATAAGGCCAAACAATTTCAGTGCCCAGAAAGTAATTATGAATTTGGCAGTTCTGATTAATAAATCTTTCAAGAAGCATGCTGCATTTCATCCATACACAGCATCTACCAGAGATTCATTGAGAAAATACGAGGAAACAGAAAGACACAAAGTGAAAAAGAATTCAATTCTTCCTGGCAATGAAGGCCTGAGGTCAATCTTACATGTGTAAGGTGAATTTCACCATTGGATCTATTTCTTTAGCACTCACTTTGTACTCACCATTTTATTTTAATGGATACTGTTTATGTTTTATTCTTTCTGGCTTTACAGCGCCATTTATTAATGTAGCTCTAACTTCAAAACCAAGATGTCCCAAATTAATTCTAGGAGATCATTTCCGTCCTCAAACTGCAGCACTGTACAGCCCTTGTCCCGTATAACAACTGAACAAGTTTTTTGCATCGAACTGGCCAAGCACTGGTTGTTTTCAGCTGCCTAAGAAGAGGTGTCCGGTACATTTTGGGAAACATCAAGTACCCCAGATAGCTGTAGGGATACCATGCAGGTATTAGAATGTTGTAGGGCCCCTCAGATGGGGATATGATCTTATTTTCAGCCAGCTGAATTGGTCCCCTTAGGCCTTGCAGAGAAATCTCTGTGGTGTGGATGTCAGTAGGCACTGAAGTCACTCAGAACCAAGGAGAATAAATTCAGCCCCTCCCAAAGTGTCCTGCTGAAGGACATGGAGGGGCTCTGATTTCTGCCTGGCAGAGACTGAGTCTGAGGGTTCTGAGAATGAAGGATCCTGAGACCCGTCTGCTCTTGCAAAATATTACACTGAATTGAAGGACTTTGGCTCCTTCCTTTAGGAAATATAATTCTCATTAAAGGCATGAAATTGAGCTCCTTGGAGACCTCAGCTTCGCTCTGCTGAACAATCTGAACATAAGTTTTCAGCAATAGCAGCTCCTCGCTCTGTGTGCTTGTCTCAACACTGGGCCATGGGGATTTGCTTCTCTGAGAGTCCTTGGGATTGCTGTGTTTGTTCACTGGCAGCCCTTCAATTCCAGCTCCCTGGCATGGATCTACAGGCACAGAATTCTCCAGAGATCTGCATCCCAACCATGAAAGTGCCTTTGTTTTCCTCTCCCCCACAACAGGGCACCAAGCACCTACCACGCAATAGTTAATGGGCTACCACAATCCCGCTCAGTTAAGGAATAGGATGTCTTGAAGGGGACTAGGTCCCACCAGAGTTGTGGGAAAGGTTGTTTGCAGAGCTCTCAAGTGTCTTTATCTCCTTCTCCAGAGCAGATGATCCCACAGGGTTTAAAGTTCCCCCAGGCACAAGGGCTCCCCCAAGGCAGGGTGGTAGCAGCACTTCCCCGTGCTCCTGTCCTCGTGGATGGTGTCACAGTGCCACTTCGTGGCAAGCTTCCCTGGAGCCACCAAGAGCATCTGGCACACAGGACTCCCCAAGGAGCACCCTGGTCTCTCCCCATCAGGGAGCCTCAGCATCCTGCCACAGTTCCTTTTCTCCACACAGCATCACCTGCCAGTGGTGTCTGCCCCTGAGAGAGGTAATTGATTCCCTTCCCCTTTCCAGCCCTAATTAAAAATGCACCGTATTAAACTTGAATGCATTGGAAACAATTAGCTCCCTCTTTTGTCTCCTCGTTCGAGCCGGCAACGCGAGGCAGCCAGGTGTCACGTTCAACAAATCTCCATCAAGTGATTTCTCTGGAAGGAAATGAAGTTTGAAGAACTCCTCTGCTGCTCCTGATGCTTTGGCTCTGACCTTCTCGCGCTCCTTGCTTATCTCCATGGAGATGCTCATTTTGCAGACTGGCTCCATCTTCTGCCAGCAGCCGCTCGTGGAGGCAGGAGGCAGGGCCGGGGCTGGGGAGCCAGGCTGTTCCAAGGATTCAATCCCGTTCTTTTCAACAGTCCAGCACTTTAAAATGGACAGTGGTATGGATCATCCTGCAGGGAAGACGTGTCCTGGCCACTCCAACCTGGCATGGTTATCCAAACCCCAAAAGGCAGAATTTTAGCTTGAGTTAGAAGCTCCCACGGCAGCTACCAGGTAGGGTGACCCTCACAGCCTCAAGGACAGGTCTGCACTTTGTTTTGGAAAAGCCTGACCATGTCCAGGCTCTTGCCAGAGCTGGGAGAAAGAGGGGGGTGTCTGTTCCATCCTACACCCGGGAGGATAACTCGTGTCTACAGGAGAAATGCACTGCGGGAGCACAGCATCCCTGCTGGGGTTTGGGACACAGGGCTGTCGCCACTGCTGCAGTTGGTCACGATGTAGGTAAAAAATAATGTTTGGGCAAGGGGGAAAAGTGAAAAAGATTATAAGAATAGGTTACATCTGCAGAGGTCTCTGGAAAATGGGAAGTCCGAGACAAAAATCCTGCTCCAAATCTCAAGCAGCCTTTATCTGACCTGATACCCACAAACATCTCCTGTGAGGGCTGAGGGGGATCCACACCGTCCACACGGAAAGCAAGCATTAGCAGGGCTATGCTCAGTGCTCTCAGGAAAAGCACTTGTTGGGAAATTTCAGCAAACCATTTTTCATTGCAAAATGCTGATTCTTTGAAACAGGCTTTCTGTGAGAATAAAAGGGCAATTTTTCCTCATTTTAGCAACTCTAAATATTGCGGCAGCTTTAAGTGAGAAAAGAAACCAAGAAAAACCCTGCTTGAAAGTAGGTTTTTTATCCCCTTCTTTCAGGTTGTAACTTTATTATGATGAAAACCAAAAGAAAATCAAAACAAATGCTGTTAAAGAGAAAGGAAACTTTTAAGACTGCTGTAAAAATGAAATCCATTGATCTGACTAGAGGTATTTTTCCCCAGTGTTTGTTCCTACCATTTTTATTTTAACTTCAGGTACTAGAGAGAGGAAAGGGATGGTGAGATCCCAGGAGAAGGGGAGAAGGCTCAGCTGAGCCTGTGGGCCAGGCTTTGTGTCTGCAGCAGCAGCTGTGGTGAATGACAAATTACAGCTTCTCAGGACTTTGGGTACCTCAGGCAGAATTCATTTAGGGGCCAAACCTCTTCCCTGGTACGCTTGGGATCAGCTGCAGGGAGGGGATGGGGTCAGCAGGGCTCAGGGCTCGTTCCCCAGGCTCAGCTGTAGGGTGTCATGAAACGTGGGAGGAGGGAGAAGGTGGTGCCTGAGACTTTGCCTAAGTTTGCCCTGAATTTAAATGCCAGCTCAAGTGCCAGAGCAGTTGTCAGCCAGATGGCACCTTCTGAAGCTCTTCCACCTTCACCCAGGCTCCAAGGGGTGCGGTGAAGCTGTTTGCAGGCAAGTGTCTCTTCCTTCTGTCCTCAGGGATTTCACAGCCCTGCCTGCAGGTTTGCTCTGGTGTGAGCTGAGAGCTCCAGGGCTCTTGCATCTCCCTTTCTGTTGGCAAGGGCAAGTCTGAGCATCGACATGGGGCCCCCTCCTGTCTGCAGAAACCTCTCTCTTTTTTCTGAGCACCACTTCTGCTTCCTTCTGCCTTGCTGATGCTGTCACATCAGCCATCCCTCAGGGAGTTACAGCATTGTCTCATCTCTCCATCAGTCCTGTGCAGTCGTTGGTGGAAGCAACAAGGACTTTCCTTGTTTATTTGTTCTGCAAAGTTTATTTGGAAATGGATTTGTTGTTGTTGGTTTTTTATAAAGGCTTATTGAAGAAAGTAAATTGGAGTTGGAAATATGCACAGCAAGGGGAAAACTTCATTTCCCATGAACTCAGCCTTTGGTGGAGTTAAAACAATGAGTAGTAAGATGAAAAAGCAGAATGTGCTTGAATCTTTAGGATGCAGTTTCTCTGAGAAGATGCTGTAAGGTGAAGTGGGGCACAACCTCAGCCCTTTTCTCGCCACTCACGTCTGTCAGTCCATCTCCAAGCCTGGTTCTCACTACCCAGTGTGATCAGTGTCTAGAGGGATCAGTGAGAAGGGCTCTCATGCAGTACAAGCCAAATTCCAATTTGCTGCTGTTGTGCCAGGAATTGTAAGCTCTGCCTGTTGCAAATCAGCTCTAGTTCTTGCGATTTTTCTGGCAATTTCTGATCCCACATAAAGCTGAGAACATGGCTGCAATCTTCAATCCCCTCTGAAGAAGAAGTCTCCTTTTTAATTAGCTTTTCTTGTCAGGACAACATGGGCTGGCAATAAAAACCACAGGAGAGATCCTCCTCAGTGAAAATGATGGAGTGAGTTGTAAGAGAGGAGAGGGATGGGGAGTGAGGGGAAGGAGTGAGTAAGAAGCAGAAAGATCCTGGGTGAGGAGGCAGAAAAATGCAGAGTTCCAGCTCTGACACTGAAGAAATGCTGGCTGGAGACCCAGCAGAGGGGACAAGCCAGCCCTTGTTAAAGGTCTCTTAGTAGGGTGGTAATTTGGAAGATCAGAGCCTGGCAATGGAGCCTGGATGGGAGCGAGAACATGTCTTCCTTCCCCTCTAAAGAGCAGAGGGAGCCACAAAGCAACCATATGGAGCTGCAGCAGAGCTTGCCAGCACCTTCTGGCTTCTGACGGTCAGAACCAGTGTAAAGGACAGAGTTAGGCACAGATCTATTTTCTTTTTAAGCACCTGAAGTGAACTGAACTATGTGTTTTGGAAGTTGGATCTAAAATACCAGTGCTAAAACAGGAAACCTGTGAGCAGGACCAAAGAATGGGGATTTCTGGTCAAGTTTAGAGAGTCCAAAGGCCTCTTTGGCAATCACACTTGGGAGTGCGGGCCAGAGCTTTGTGCAAGGCTCCCTCTTTTTGTTTGAAAAAGCTATTGAGGCCTCCCCTGGTGGAAATGGGAAAAGGAAGACCTTCAATCCCATTCACCAGACTGGGTGTGGAGATGTGTCCCACCAGTTAATTCTCCCTTGCAGGATCCTGGGCACTGTGCAGAAACTGGAGACTCTCCATCCTTCCTGCTGAAGCCAGACCTGATGTGCAAAGCATGTGAGAGTGAGGGACTTCAGTGAGCCCTCACAGGGACTGAGTTACTGTAAATCGTACAAGAAAAGCAGTGGTGGGTTCTGGACTGTGCTCCAGGAGTTATTTATTCGCATTTTTAGGTAATTATTAGGTAATTATTGAGTTAAACACCAGGGATGGAGATGAAAGGACTCTCAGGTCCCTGGAACACCCAGATCCCTGCACACGTTTACCTGCTGCGGTGCTGCTGGTGGTGTGGGGAGGAATTTGCATTTATTTCACAGGCTTTGCGCTGAAACAAAGAGCGCTGTGTAATCCATTTATCACAAACCACTCCAATTCCTATCTTAAGTAAGAGAGGAGTCAATTAACAAATGAAAACAGAGTGCCAAAACACTCTCTCCATTTAGACCACAAAATGTTCTGTAGCAGCACAGCATGAGCATTGTTTTCCTGGATGTGAATTTGGAGATCACAGGGGAAAGTAACTCATTCTGGGATTCAAGCTTTGAAAATGGGCTGTTATCTTTCCGATGATCTCCCTGCTTTTGTAACTCCATCAACAACATTTTCTGGCTTCATGGATTTGTCTGCCCAGCAGATGTGGCAGAAAGAAATATTAGCTTTACAAATGGGGATAAAAATGACATATACTGAAAGCTAAAGCCAGTTAATGAGAAAGGATTTTCGAAATGTCACTCATCCTGTTTCCCACATTCAGTTTATATTTCTAAAAACTGGTATCTCTTCTTCCCATGAAAAGTCCATTTCCAACTTAAACTTCCTTCCATCGACTTCTAACCAAATAATTATTAGCTTGCAAATTAATTTAACTTGTTAGTCAAATTACAGCCCAGCAAAAAGGAAACCACAAATGTATTTATGGCTTTATTTAATCTTTATTAAGACTAACAAGGCTTGAGCAGAAATGATCTCTTGACAAAGCCATTAAGAGCACAGACAAGATCACAGGTCTGTAACGCATCTGAAAGGGTACAGCAGAAAAGTCAAACGTTTGTCTTCTGGGAGACAGTCAGAGCCAGATTATGCTGGAATTAAAGAAAAATAGAGCAACTGAAGGACCAGTGCTGCAATGGTTTGATAATTATTCACTGCTTTTTAAAGAAAGGCAACAGAACTTAAAGGGTTTTTCAATGCTGTGATTGATGGCCACATTTCAAGGCACGGAGAAAGTGTGCAAATCAGAATCCCAGAATGGTTTGTGTTGGAAGGATCCTGAAGGCTCATCCCATCCCACCCCCTGCCATGGCGGGGACACCTCCCACTATCCCAGGCTGCTCCAAGCCCCGTCTAACCTGGCCTTGGGCACTGCCAGGGATCCAGGGGCAGCCACAGCTTCTCTGGGCACCCTGTGCCAGGGCCTCACCACCTCACAGGGAAGAATTTCTTCGTAATATCCAATCTAAACCTGTTCTCTGTCAGTGTGAAGCCATCCCCCTTGTCCTGTCACTCCACACTCAGGGTTGATGTTGCTACCAGAGTGCAGCCTGCGGCTGTGTCAAATCCCAGGAGTTCGGGGTAGCTGGGTGATTTGGGCAAAGCCGGCTGCGCCAGCAGAGCCAGGTGCCCTGAGGGGGGACATCTCCTTGTGTGGCACCAGACAGAGAAGTCCTCTCCCACCCAGTTCCCAGCAAATCACCCCCAGATCCACCTCTGACTGCACCAAGCATTTCTGGAGTCACTTGGACAGAGGTGTCCGGGAAGGAACGTGCCCCATTGCTGATCCCAGCTGGCTCCCTGCTTCCAGTGTGCACAGCCTTGGCTCTGAAGCTTTGAGTGACTGAGAGGAGCTGCCAGCTCCCCTCCAAACAGTGAAGTTGTTCTTGCACTGCAGGGACTTCCCAGCTGTGCTCTCTTCCCCTGTCCCCGGGCTGCTCAGTGTAAATTTGGGAGGTGACTTGCGTGATGTCATCAGCTGAAGGGTCATAAAAGCTGCTGGTTGTGAGCACATTGCTGGGCTCTGAGATGCCATCTGCTCAGTTCCCTGTCCTCAGGGAGACATTAACACAGCCTGAGGGCTTGCCTGTGTCTGACCTCCCTTCTCCTCTCTGCACAGAAACATGGCCCTTGGGCATTTCTGCTGCCCAAGTGTAAAATGGACTAAAATCCAGGACAGAATTGGAATGGAAATCAAGCAAAAGCACGCAAGCCTTCCCTTCAAGGGAATCTAAATCTCTACAGAGCTCCCAGAGCCTTGGCTCCTCTGCCTGGCAAAACAACCAGCAGGTTATTGCCTTTATCATCACAGGATCTCATCCTCTCTGCCAGCTCTGGTGCAGGCCAGTGAGGTTGGGGGGATCTACGGGAGCGTGTAAGGGCTCTGCAGGCCCACAGGGAGAGCTAGAGATTAGAAGGGATTTGGGGAAAGGACGGGCATGAGCACGGGGGAAGGTTGGTGGCTCAGGCAGACAAGACATGAGCACAGCCAGAGCAGCCCCTTGTGTGTCGAGCTCCTTTTTCTGCCTTGCTCTCTCTGCTGATTTTCACTCTGAAAGCTCCAGCTCTGCCAGCTCTTCAGCAGTCTAATCTTTTTTCCAGTCTCAGCTCGTGCCTACTAATGTGTTTCAGGCACAGAAATTTCATTAAGGCTGCCCTGATGTCCGCAGGCTTTAGCCATGGACTTCATCATTAAGTGGGTTTCATTCCAGCCAGTAAACAAATCACCCTCTGCTCCTGGGTGGGAGCACAGAGCTGGGGATAGAGGAGGCACAAACAAGGAAAAGAAGCAAAGAAAAGTCCTTCCCGTGCAACCAGGGTTGATGTGGAATAGCTACCCCCATCCTCAGGAAAATGGAAGCACAGAGGTGGAGATGAAGCACTCAGGACCATATTTCACTGTGCTGTGGCCGTGTTTAACACAGCCTTGGAAGTGCTGCTTGTCCCAGCTGCCCTCAGAGACCCCCAGCCCTCTGTCCCCTCCCTGCCCTCACCCCAGGTGCTGACCTGACTGTTTCATTTAATTGGAAATGTTTGACAGCTCAGTTCTCCCATTCAGCTTTGTCAGAGGTCTAATGTGGGGATTACTTAGCCGTTAGCTCTGGCTCTCAGGTTTTTTCTGGATTAAGATTCCAACAAGTTCCTTGTCTGATTACCCTCAGTGCCATGGATGGACCTGAGCAGCAGAGTTTTGAGCTGGAGCCAAACTTGTTTCTCACTGGGGAATGTGGCTGAGTTCTTCCATTCTGGCCTTTGTTCAGCTCCTCTGGCACCAAAATACCAATCTGTAACTCCCAGCAGCTGGATCATCTGCCTAGAAAAGGGAGCTCGGAAAGGAAGTCTTCACTGCCTGGAGATATCTAGGAGAGGATTTTGTGTCCTCCCAGTGACAGAAAAATTCTTTCAAACGCGTAGTAAGGATCCCAAAGATGCAGGGGAATCTGAAGCTCCTATCACACAGCACCATCGAAGGTGAGTGCAGGCTTATGCTTAGCCACAGCCTTGGAGAAATCCTTCTTCCCTCTCACAGAGGGCTCTGCATCAGTAAGCCAGGTGAGGACACTGCTGGCTTTGGTGGCTGTGGCCCTCTGCTGTGGCACAGCTTTTTTATATGAGAAAGGAAAATCAGTGGTGTCCTTGGAACCAATGACAGGTTGGTCAGCGATCTCAGAGCAGATGGATGCTGGGAAGGGAGGTGACGGGAAAGATGGAGAGAGACTGTTTACAAGAGCCTGGAGTGATGGGACAAGGGGGAAGGACTTCAGACTGAAGGAGGGCAGATTTAGGTTGGATATTAGGTAAAAAATCCTTCCCTGTGAGGGTGGGGAGGCCCTGGCACAGGGTGCCCAGAGAAGCTGTGGCTGCCCCTGGATCCCTGGAAATGCCCAAGGCCAGGTTGGATGGGGCTTGGAGCAACCTGGGATAGTGGAAGGTGTCCCTGCCCATGGCAGGGGGGGGATGGGATGAGCTTTAAGGTTCCTTCCAACCCCAACCCTTCTGGGATTCTGTGAAACTCCACAGTTCTTCCCTGTGTGAATGCTCCTGACTCTGCTCCCAGAACAGACAGTGCTGATCACAACTAAAGCTACCTTTGAACACATTTGGAAAGACCCCTTAAACCTTCTCTAAGCTTTTATTATTTTTATTCTGAATTTAAATCCAACCATGGTTTTCCAAACAGTCCTGGGCAAAAAGAAATCTTTTCCTTCCAGCAGAAGGAGATCTGCTCCCACATGGGGTGTCCTCAGTGGAGCCTACAGAGCTCTGTGCATTCCCTGCGTGGAGGGCCAGGGGTGACAGCGAGCGTCTTATTTGAGGCTAATCAGAACAGCATGCAACAAAAGGAGCAGCTGTCATCTTTTCCTTTCCCTCAGCCACTGCTTGATAGATCAATCAGATCAAAACATTTTCAGAATCACTTTTTTGGGAAGGATTTTTGAAGTACTTTCTTTTCCTCTAAAATGCTCCCATTTAGAAAGGAAATATGTAAAACTGAAACCAGTCCTGTAGGTTTGTAACAGAAATAAACCTCATTTTTCCCTCTGAGAGGACATACATTTGGCAATCCATGCAGCTCATCTGCAAGAGACAGAAGCTTCCTAAACATCCAGAATGAAATTCTTTCAAAATTCAGACAGCATCAAGCCAGTGAATTCATGTTGCTCTTTGTTAGCATAATCCTGGTTGCATTTCCTCGAGGGCTGGAGCTGCAGAGCCCCGTTCAAGACCAGACAGTCCCAAAATGGATTTTGGATGATTGTTGGGAGCAGGACACACTGCTGGGGCTGTGGTCCCTCTTGCAGGCAGGAGGTCCTGAGGTTTTTGTCTCTGTCCCACTGGAGAGTCTGAGAGCTGCTGGCTCTGGGATCACTCTCTCCTGTTGCTCTAAGCCCTTAGATACTCTTGCTGTGACCCTCTGTTTGTCAGGAATGCCATGGGAATGCTGGATGCAGGGATGCAGTGGGGCTCCACTGTGTTACAGCCCTTACAGGGAGAGGAGAGCGGGTTTATTGCCTGAGCTCTGCAGAGTGCCCAAGGAAGAGAAGAAAAAAAAGAAATCTCCTGTTGCCTTTTTCTGGCCAATTATAACTCCATGCCTGGGCCAGCTTACTCTGTGATGTTCAGATTTTATCATTTAATCACACAAACTTTGCTTTATCTGCCCGTCCTGTGGGCTGAGGGGAGCCTGGTGCTCATCTATAAACTGAAACAAGTACCTGCATTTAACTAGCACTCATTCTGTCAGTCTGGGGTAGCTGGGGGGTGTAACATCCCTGCAGCATTACAGCCTTCAGAGGGTGCCACTGTGCTGATCACTCCCGACTGGAAAACAAACTGGGAGTCCTGGCTTAGGTGTCCTGTTAGCTGGCACTGGGAGGGAGAAGGGGCAGACAGCAGTGCTGGAGGTGATGCTGGAGCTGGGAGTGCCCTCAGGGAGGAGATGGGATCATCCTTTAAGTCTGAGGAAAGGCAGCAGCCCAGCTGGGATGTCCCTGGTGCCCCCCTTGGCACGGGCAGCAGAGGACCCTTCGTGTCTGTCCAGCAGCTCTGGAGAACAGCGAATAAAATCCCTTGGGATGCTCCAGTGCCTGATGCCTGTCACTTAAATAATGTCTGACCTTATGCTACAGTCCTTATAGCCCCGTCCTGCTCCCTGGGGGCCCACAGGGCTCCACCCCTGCCCAGCCCTGACTTGCTCTGCTCAACCCCATCAGGATTTTGCCTGGCTGATGATGCTGTGCCAGTGCAAGTCGCTGTCTGCAGTCAGGGGCCGTGTTCCCATTGATTCTTCCAGCTGCCAAAGCAGAGCACGGATTTTCCTTGAGATGTTTCCCTTTCACAGAGTTCCCTTTTTGCAGAGTTAGAGCGATGGAAGGAGAGGAGGGATGGGGGAGAGAGGGAGAAAAGGGAAAGAAATGAGCAGGGCAGTGCTTGCTGCTGATGGGGAAGTGTCAGACTCCCCAGAGCCCTGCCTGATGTGACCTACTTCAATGGTCTGCAGAGAGGTATTTGTCCTGCAGCAGTTCTTTTTGGAGGAAAACAAACTATGATCTCGAGTAGCTCCAGAGCAGGAACCTGATTTCCAGAGGAGACTGTGGCTTTTGCTCTGTGTTCAGCAGGGAAGGGAGGAATCAAGGATTATGGTTTGTGACCCCCCTTCGGCACTGCTCAGCACCACAGTGACACACACAGGGGTACAGGAAGTCTCTGGCCATGGTACAGTCCCAGTGCCGTGACATTTTTGAGTCGCTGGGGTTTTATAATCCACAGGCTGTGTGTGCATAGAGGTCTCCTCTGCTGACGGTCTGCCCAGTGACCCCAAACCTCTCTCCAGACTAAGAAAAGGTGCTGGCGTAGCTGGATCAGTGGAGCATTATTCCGTGTTTCCAGCACTCTGGGAGATCTGGAATTGTCTGGGATTTTAGCAAAATCACTGTTTTTCTATCCTCTCTCCAAAAAATGCAAAAAAGTGAAGTGGGTTGTCGCTGACCCACAAATTTAGGGACATGTGAAGAGCACCCAGGACTACAGGGTTTGTATCTCAGCATGGGGAGCACGATGAGGCTCTGTGAGAATCTCGATGCTCCTCAGCCAGGCAAAGACTCGTGGCAGATGTCCTGGATCCAGCAGGATACAAATCCCTCCAGCTGCCAAGAGATTTTGTCAATGCCCCTGGCCAAAGATTTATTTTAGCCTTTTAATACTTTCTGCATAACGTTTTGTTACCCTTCTTCCTCTCTCTGTCTCCTTTCTCTTTTTTTTAATTCTCTTTTCCTGGAGCACTTTGATGTGCTCTCTGAATAGAGCTCCATGCAGCAAATGGCATCAGCAGACTGATAAATTAGCAATGGATTGGAGCCTCGGATTAGCTCAGGCCAGTAATTTAACCTGATACAGGAGATGTTTGCATTTGTTCTGTTCATGCACCGATAGATAGCAACTATGCTGGAAACCTGACACTTGTGGGCACTGCCCTCCCCATAAAGCACCCCTGTGGCAGCCCACAGTCGCTTCCCATTTGTCTCACCCCGGGCCATGCCGGGTGAGCCGGCTCTGGCAAAACCTTCTAGGAGGGGAGGGAATGGGAAATGAAATATTTACTTTTTGTTTTCGCTTGCTGGCTGTGAAAGGATATTGGTGTGGTGTAGCTGGAACATTAAAATCAGAATTATGCCGAGGAATAAAAAAAAAGCCCAAAAGCCAGGCATAAATTAGCGGTGTTTTCTTCCTCCGTGGCCGAGGGGAGTCGGCAGTACGCCAGTGCCATGTAACACAGCCGGGATGTGTTTGGGAGCTGCTGGGCCATAAATCACAGGCGGCATTTGAACGGACAGGAGGAAAGGCCGCATGGAGACGGATGGGTGTCCGAGGAGGGGGCTGTCCGAGGGGCAGCCGTAAACACGTCAGGAGCCCAGGCAGCCGGGGCAGGAGGGGGAAAGGGGATTTGAGGACTGAAGGCTGAGGGCAGAGGTGAATGCTGGCAGGGTGAGTCAGGGGAGAAGCTGGCCTCCAGTCCCGCGGCTTTTCAGAGGTACAGGCTGAGGGATGGCAGTCCTGTTTTGCCACACGTCAAGATTTCTAAATTACCTCTATGTTTTTCCCACCTGTGAAACAGCAAAATGTTGTAGTATTCATTTTTCACTAAAAAGGTCAAATTTTCGATTCTGCTTTCTCCTTCTGACAAGAGCTGACCAGAAACACCCAAGGCTTACATACTTTTACAGGATATCTTCATCCTATCCGAGGTGTTGATACAAAATTCTTTCTCTAAAATACTCTGCCAAAAACTCTCAGTGATGAGGTTCGTACCTTGTGCCAAACCAGGATGACAGTCTGTGATCTCGAGAGGTGCCAAATTCACCCCAAAGGGGAGAGGGGCCTTTTCTTCACCCCAGCCTCCGTGTGGGACACAGAGATGCTGCTGTGACTCCGAGCACTGTAGGACTGCAGGGGCTCTGTTCAAGGAGCCCTCTTGACTTTAGCAGGATTATTTCAGGAACAATGTTGTGAAATCACTCTCAGCTTTCCACCCCCTGGATATCACAGTTCAAATGTGCCTGCAGCCGAGGGAGAAAGTCCTTGTGTGACGGCGGCTTTTTGCAATGTTTCCCTGTGCTGTACAAACTGCCACTGAAAGGTTACTGATTTTTTTGGCATGGTCACCACGCACTTTCTCACACTTCCAATAACAAGAGAACAACAAGGGCATTCGCTCTTTAGTGAAGTGCTGCAGTCGTGCTCTTTAGAAAGAGGGCCTGAAAAAAGGAGTGTGATTCAAGTCAGGCTTAGGATCAATAAACAGCCTTAGGGTCAGGGCTGGAGTAAAACTGGGGGATGGAGAAGGCAGGAAAATCTCAAGGAGAAGGGATTCAAGGACAAGGACAGATGGCTCTTCAGAAGAAAAGTGAGGCCTTTTGGCAGAGCTGGTGGGTGGGTGGTGATGGAAAAGGCTCAGGATGGGGACGGCCAAGGTGCTCCAAGTCAGAACTGGAAGTGTTAATTCTGTTTGGAGAAAAGCTTAATCCTAGCAGCTGGCAGCCTGGAGTGTCTCAAACTCCAGCACAGCTCTTGGCTTTGAGGTTCCCTCCCGCAGGAACACAAGTCCCCTGCTGCAGAGCAGATGCACGGGAACCTGTTCCAAGAGCAGGCGCTGTCAGGACAAGGCAGCCACCTTAGCAAGGGATGTGCCACAGCTCCAGAGGGAGCCTCTCTGCACAGGGAAAGGCAGAACTGCTTCAGAGAGGGACTAATTCACCAGTAAAACATTAATTATCCTGATGACTCCATTCATTAACCTCTGAAGTGAGAGGAACTGGTCCGTCTCCCACTCTGGAGAATTTTAGCCCCTCCCAGCTTCAGCACTGGAGTCCCATTTCAGAAATACGGTGCATGAACCTGTTAAAAATGGGGCAATCTGAGGAGCAAATATCCCACAGGCAAGAGCACACACAGGGCTGAAATCCCCCACGGGCACCAGTGCAACACCATTAATGTCAGCAGAACTTCTGCCTTCCCCAAACACCTCTGACTCCAGCTGAGAACATCAGGCTTGTTCTCCAACAACTGTGCTTGGATTCCCCAGTTGTACTCTTCCAAAAAGAAAATCCCATCTTTTGGCCAGCAGAATATATGGATCAGTCCCACTGGGACTGCAAATCATATTCTGTTTAAGAGTTGGTCTGAAGAAAGGCTAAATTATGTGCACAGATATTGCTTTGGCAAGGAACCCATGCTGTGAAGGCAGTTCATGTGTACGAGCTGATCCTGCAGTTCCCCCTGTGTCTGTAAGGGCCTGCATCTGTCAGATAAATTAGCTGGGAAGATTGGAAATGGATGGAAACTCCTTCAAAGAGGCTCTGGTCCTGCTCCTGCTTCTGACACTGGCTCCCAGCTCATCCTGTCTCCTCTCTGCCTGGGTTTGCTTCCATGCAAACTGCTTTATGATCTATTAATTAGAAGTGCTGCATGAGAGCTGAAAGCCAACATTATTTGTGGGATGGAGCCCACCTCTGCCCTTGGGAGACTCAATGGCTGCTTCTGAAGCCATGTGCTGATTAAATCCAACTTCATGATGTGTTAAAGTCATAAACAAATGCAATCTGCAGCTCCAGGGGTCTCTGTAAGGCATTCCCAGGTGGGGCTGACACTTCGTACTTTACTCTGAGCTCCTCACATCTGTATGGGAGCCTCTTCTAGGCTCTTCCAGTGCAGCAGAGTCTGCGTGATCCTTCCTCGTGCTTCAGCCTGGCCAGAGGAAGTGCAGTGGAAGTCACCTCGCTGTGTGACCCCCACATTCCTTCCTGGCACTGATGTCACAGCCGTGTCTCCTGCACACTGCGTGTCCACGTTACCTGTGATCACCTGGGCTGGATTCTTCTCTGTTGAGTGCCAGGATCCCTCCCATCTCTGCCTGCTTTGCTGGATTGCTGTCGAGTCACTGGAGCTATGACAGATCTCTCCTAAGTGCTGGATCTGAACTGGATCCATCCTGGATTTAAGATGCTTTCCAGAAGCCTTAGCAGAGCCATTCCAGAGTCCAATAATTTTATTTTTAAAAAGCTTTCAATTTCTTTTGACAGGGCTGGAGTGTTTAAAGATGGCAAAGTGAAGGAGATAAATAGATTATTGATCGGACAGGCTTGTAATTCCTTAGTGAATTGGATTTAGCTCCTTCACTGAGATCAGGTCTCTGCCATAAATCTCCCAAGGAATCAATAGGATGGAGAGTGCCTGGTGAGCAGGACTTTTGTTTGTTACCATGGCCACAGGAAGGGACTGGGAGCAAGTCTCCAATGGGAGTGGAGGGCAGGAACTTGGATCCACACGTTTCTGCTGAGGCAGCCTTGGCACAGGCTTACCCTGGTTGCACCAACACAGTAACTGCTCCCGGGGCTGCAGGAACCTGCACACGTGGCTGTCTCTGCCGTATGGAGGCAATTCCAGGTGCAGTCAGTGCTGCCACAAGTTATCCTGGCATTAAAGGACAGTTCCGCTGCAGGGGGGAGTGTGACCTGACTTCCTGGGGGCAGGAAAGCCGGGTACAACAGGATGGAAAACTCCATTCCTTGTCACCTCCAGGCCCCCGTGTGCTCAAGTCCTGTCTGCCTGCTCACTGGAGGCAGCTCCAGAGCCTTCCTGGCTGGGCTGGGCAAGGATTCAGACCATGATTAGAAAGACAGTGGGAGCTGTCAGCAGTTAAAAACGCCAAACCCCCAAACTTCTGTTAACTCCCCGATGCAGCAATAGTGCCAGGGAATAAAAACGGGCTGCTGGGCCAGTGAAATCTCTCTCTGCAGCCCTTCAGTCCCTCTCGGGGGTCTGTGTGTGCTCTGTGTCTGGCACCAGCACAGCCTCTGTGGCTCCTGAGAGCTGTGGGACACAGAGGACTTTGCTATTTGGAATGGCAGGAGTACGCCTGGAGCCTGGGGTCCATAAGAGCCTTCGTGGTCTCATGTCTTGATCTGGTTGGAGACCTGTGTCTGAAGATTTGTGGATATCCAGACTGAGGGTGCATAAATGTCCAGTACGCTGTGCTGGTGTGGAGGTCAGTCTGTCAGTGCTCCTGCTCTCTGTTCTCCTCATCTTCACCAGCAAATTCAGAACAGAGAGACAACCATGGCTTTCCTAAAATCATTTATAACCGAGTTTATCAGCATTCAGATAAATGAACTTGAGCATGAACCTACAAGAATATATAAATTCAGACCTTCTGGACTTTTTTTTTTTTTCCAGTCAGGTGTACACTCCTGCAGTTCCCATCAACCCTGCTTTCCTCACACAGCTGAAGTCTTTGGGTTGTATGTGGCATTTCCCAGAAGTTCAGCCACTCTGCAGAACCTCTGGAGCCTCAGGCCCTGACAAAGTGGGCTGGAGGGCTTCCAAAGCTGGGTTTAGTTGGGAGACTTCCAGTGCTTCCTGATTCCAACTGAGCTGGCAAGGGACAAAATAGCTTTTTTCACTCTATTTCATTCTCCTTCTGGTGCTGGCTACACCCCAAAAGGCAGAGACAATGAAAGGGAAAGGAGGAAGCTGCATCTTCTCAGTGCTCAGCAAAGGATCTGTGGGCCCTCAAGCTGGGATCCAGTATGGGGCATGTGGGAAAGGGATGATACCTACACACCTTGGTCACTTGTGGAAACTGGGGGGAATCTTATTTAGAGCCAGTGAGAAAAAACTCATTGGTTTCCCATCTTCCATGGAAAAGCAACATAGAAACAGGCTGTGGCTTTTTCTAGTTCAAAGAAAAAAATCCCCAGATACGTCATCGAGAGCCCTTGAGGGGAGGGGGCAGAGGGAGTTCTGCTGAAAAAGCGCCTTGAAGTTTGCGCTGAACATTTTATAGACTGATTTTATTTTAGAACAACTGCAATCCAGGAAGAGATTTTGAGCCAAACAGATCTGTTTGCAAACTTTTTATCTCATCAGAAAATCCACAACCCATGAATCGCATTTTCCATCGTGAAAACTTTTCGAAAACATGAGCTGCTCAACCAAAACTCATCTTGTTTGACCATTCCCAGAAGCGAGTGATGCAGAAGAAGCTGAGCTACCTCGAGCTGCAAATCCAAAGCCGGTCCAATTTTGTCATTGTGTACAGATCACAGAGCTGTTGTGGGGTGCAATCCGAGCAGGCATCGCTCCCAGCCCTCTCAGCTCACCCAGCAGAAAGCCGTGCTTGCATCCACCGTGCTCAGGCCGTGCTGAGGGGGCAGAGTCAGCATCAGCCAGGTTGCAGACTCTTTCTGCCAGATCAGGTGAGAGGGACTCTGGAGCCGGATGGTTCCCCTGTGGAGTTAGTCAGCGCTTACACAGTTATCTGTGGCTCCAGGAAGCCCTGTCCTAGCCCAGATTCCCATATCAGCAGACACAAGGCGCACTGAGGACGATGCAGGAGCTGGCTGACAAGGCTGGGGCCTGGGAGAAACCAACAGGGAAGGTCTGGAAGGGCCAGCTGGGATCTCCTGCTGGCCCTGGGCGAGGGAGGTGCAGAGCGAGGTGGAGATGGATTAAGGTGCACATTGTGGGTTGTGTGCTCTGGCAAAAAACTGAGGTTTATTAACAGGAAGGGGAACTGTTCCACCCTTCCAGGGCTAGTGGCCTTTTCTATGTGACTGAAGGGAGCAGAAGACTCCAAACCAGGCTCTGGTGATCACCAGAGGCTCATACGAGCTCCACACCCAATGTCAGTGTGAGCTAGCTCTGGCACCTGGCTCTCACGTGTTCCTGCAGTGGGTGTCGCCTGTGGGTGATCAGAGGTTGGAATCTGGAGTGTGCAGGTTGGTGCTGGTGGGGGAAAAACTGTCCCCCACTTGGCAGGGGGAGGCATGAAGCAACACAAATGCCTCTGTGCTCTCCTGAGTGCTTTGTAAGCAGAGCTGTGAACAGTGACAGGGAGAGCTGCCAGCCTGGCCTCCTTTCCCAGCTGGGATAAACCATTCCCAGTGCTCCATCTGAACCCCTGCACCAGCCAGCCCCACTATTAGACCCCCGCTACCACTCCTCAGCATGGGGGCCAAGGCAAACCTTGCTAGTGAGACAGACTTCCCATGGCTGGAGCATTCCTGGCTCTCCAGAGCTGCCATCCCTCCCCTCGTTTACCACCTCCATTTGTCAGGCACCACCTGAACACTTCCCAGGCTGCCTCTCCCTGGAGCTCCAGAGCTCTGAAAAGGTCACCTGTCTAACAGGGAGAGGTGCTGGAAATAAACTCACCTGTTCTTCCTCTTTTCCAACATCCAATGTGACGTGGGAAGATGAACCAGCTGCCAGGAGCCCTCTTGGTACGTGAGGTGCTCTGCAGTGGTTTGTCCAGGCTGTGCCTGTCTGCCACAGATGCTTGGCTGCTCCTGTTCCCAGCCTGTGCCTCTCCATGCTATGGATGCCTTATTTCCCCTTGGAAACAATAACCTGTGGGCACATTTGAAACCCAAAGAACCACGCAGATGCCCAGCTGATGTGAGATCTGACCCATGCAGCACCACAGGTGTGCACATGGAAGGAAAAGGGGGCTCCCAAGCTCTGCTGCTCCTGTGGAAGCTGAGGATGCTGAGCTGAGAGACTCCCTGTGACAGGGAGTAGCAGCTCCCTGCCTGCACCGAGGGCAGCAAACCCAGCCTGAACTGTTATCTTCATGTGCTGTCAGAGCTCCAGGGACTATGACCTTGCTTTGAAAGGTATTTAATGTCTACAAGGAAGATACAGTCAAAACAATTCTCTTCCTCCAAAGTGAAACACGGCAGAAAAAGAAGTGAGGAGAAGGAGTGAGCAGAGGCTGGGCAGTTTTCCAGTGAGGCTGAGTTGCGTCTCTTTGCTATTTTGAGCCGATATCTGCTCGGGGCAGCTCTGGGGGCTGAGCTGGGCCCGGCTGCTCAGCTCTGGATGCTGAATCTGAGCCCCCACTGGGGATGGCATAACTGGAAAAGGATCAGGAGCCAGAGTTCAAATGGATGTGGGCAGGCTGCCGGTAGTTCTGGCATTCCCCCTCCCTCCTTGCCAGGACATCCCATTTACTGTTTGCACAGCTCCTGTGTGGCACTGGAACAAAGTCTGGCCTCTACAGCAGCTCTAGTGACAAGGCTTGCAGTGTCCAGGTGGCTTAGGAAAGGAATGGGACAAGGGAAAAACAGGAGTTAAGACATGCCTGAGACACAGAAAGCAGCGAAGCTTCTTTACAATGTTCTCCCCAAGATTCTTCCATTCCTCCCTCAGCAAAGGAGTTTGGACTTGTTTCCTCTTCTGTGTCCAGAAATGAGAAGAAATATTTTCACTTCTGCCAAAGATGTAACTGCAAAATGTCCGTGTCCACTTGACAAAATCAAGAAACTCAGTACTTTTGTTAAAGAATTTAATTTCAAAACTTTTACTTTAAAATCTTTATTTTTTGTTAAAGGCAGAACAACAGCATTCTGAACATTCAAATATTCCTTTGAAAAACTAATTAAAGTATTCCGCTGTTAAATTTAACACAGGCATAACAGGAGCGATGCTTTCCAGAAGAAGGGCAATATTTGAGGTCGTCTACATTGCAGTGGACCAAGAGAGTAGGAGTGAACACAACAGGGAAACTGAGGCACAGCAGAAGCCACACAACTTGTCAAAGACACAGAAGAGTCACGTTAGAGCCACAGCTCAAATTCATGAGGACATAACTCCTGGAGCTGCTCTCTGCTGACTGAACACGCCAAGGAGAAGCTGTTGCATCTGATGCCCTGGACAAGACCTTCAGCAGGGCGTGACTTGTGCTCCAGGGTGTGGGAATAACCTCTGGATTTTAGCAGCTCTGCAGTGACCCGAGTCCCACAGGTTTGTGCCCTGGGATGAGCCCCTCAGGCACTGACTCGGGGAGGGGGAGCTGTTTGCCTGGGAATGGGAACGGGACCCACCCTTGTCAGGCCCTGGCAGCTCATTTCACCTGAATGTTTCCAATTGCTGTGCCCGGTCTGCCATTTACCAGGTGAGACGCTGAGTTCTGCCCCATGCAGGTGGTGCCTGTGATCATTCTGCTGTTCACGGAGATTGGAAGAGCTGGACGCACCAAGATTTCAAAGATGGAAAGGAGTCTAATAGATACGTGAGCCCTTGACAGGTTTCCCTGAAGAGAATTTGGGTTAAGAAGGGAGGGAAGAACTGGGGCTGCCTGGAGACCCGGAGATGTCCACACAAGAGCCTTGAACAATGCAGTCAGTCACTGACTGAGGTGCATCAAACTGCTCAGACCCACTTTCCACGTGTAACAGAGCCCCCGAGAGTGGCTGAAAGGTGGAGTTCCCATCCCTCTGTCCAAAGTCAGTGTGCAGCTGGATGACCCATCTGGCTGCCATCCAGAATGAAAGTTTTGGGATTCCCATTCTGAGCCCTGCAGCCTTTTCTTCTGCCTTTAAATAGAACAGGGCTTTGAGGGAAACTGGAACTGGAACAAAGCTCCTTCCCCACTGTGGGGCCAGCAGGGTCGATGAAGAAGCAGCTGAGGGTGAAATCAATTAATTCATTCATTACAGAGCTACTGCAGTCACAGAGATATTTCAATTGTGCTTGCTGAGAGGTCCTCATGAGAGATACATCTCATTTTCAGAGAGGTCCCCAAGGGGAGGGCATCATCAGACAATTTCATTCCTGCTGACTAGAGGTAACACAGACGTTCTAAGGAAAACGTACCCTCTTGTCACCTCAAATTTCACTCCAGAACAAGGAAGAATTTGAGTGAAATCAGACCCCACTTCAACCCAGGGACATTTGTAATAGAAAACCACAAAAACTTGGGGAGAGAGGAGGTGGTGAATGCTATTTTCAAGGTTTAGAGAATGAGAAAGTGAGGCTGGAAGTACCTTTCCCTTCCAGAGAAGTTTGCTGTCAGGCTTCTGTTGCTGGGCAGGATTTCTGAGATGGCTCAAAACTCACAGGGAAACCTTCCAAGCCCCTTGATCATGATTCCACCAGAAATCACACGCTCTGGGCTGTAGCCTTCTGCCCCAAATTCCTCCTGGTGCCTTGATGGGCACATCCTGCAGCTGTATTTGAGTCCATGCCCATTGTAGCCCTCCCCGTGCTTCACACATCCCTGTACTGTCTGATCTTGTCAGCGAAATTTAATGGTTTTAAATAAATTTAGGCCATTTGAAAAAGACTGTGGAGATCTGATCACTGAACAGCTCTTATAACAAGGTACAGCACTTTTTCCATGCACTTTTGTGCCCCAAACCAGAGAACAGGATGTCAGTTGCTTAATCACAGTCATGATTTCAAACCCTTTGCTCTTTGCAGAGAGATTTTTCAAGAGTCCTACAATCAGTATCTCAAAATCTTCTGAAGATACAGCTATTTATTGCAGGATTTGGCTGGGTAATGTTTCAGAGAAAGAAAATGTCATCCTGTCTGGATATTCCGTGTTAGCAAGAGACAAAATGCACCTATTGACAGATGAATAGACAAAAAGAGCCTGCAATTCTGGAGAAAAACCAGAGCTTCTCAATCATTCCTATGTACTCGACAGCAAAGTTCACCTGCAAAGCAAGGGCAGAGTCTAAACACCCACAGTATAATCCAAAAAACACTGAAGTGAGCAGGGCTATGGGGTAAAAGCATAAAGTGCTGATGAATTTAGTCTATTCCTGTAATATATTGAGGATACAGATGGTACAAGCAGTCCCTTCCTGGGCTGGGCTGAAACCATGAGAGGAGCAATGGATCACAGGAGAGAAAGACTGAAATCCATGGAAGGTTCAGTGACAGCAAAGGAGCAAAGTAATAACTGTTTTTCCTTGCTTGTCTTTCCAAAAAGGGATCATTCATAAAGTAGAATCAGCTTGCTCAGTTTGGAGGAAGGATGGATGGATGGATGGAAACATTGGGTTTGCAATTCTGTGTAAAGTTCTTATACCTGATGCCAGCATAATGTGAAATTTCATCAGGAATTTGATTAAGTGTTGAGGGGTGTGGTGTGAGCCATACCTGGAAAAATACTTCTGAAGGGATAAAGACGTAGCAGAGTCTGGAAGTTTCATGTTTCCATGTCCTACATTCAGTGAATTTTTATTTTCCTTTTTTTTTTTTTTTTTTTCCAAAACTCCGATACACATATAGAGATATTTTCTTACTTCCATCCCCATTTTCAGCCCTCAGCCAAGAACCGAAAGTGCTCGAAGTACTTCTAAGGGCTGTCTGCATAGCCAATTGTCCAATTTCACAGGCTTTAATGGCTTAGAGTGGAGCTCACACGTCCCTCTCTGTCTGCCGCGCTCTAACCCAGACACAGCTAATGACAGCGACAGAAAGCCAAGCTAAGTGGCCAAAACAAACCCTTTGATATACAGGAGGCTGAAAGGGATCATTTTTTTACTATTTAAATTACCTTTCTTTTTAACGTTTTCAAGATAGTTCGTTCTTAGTATAACTACTTTTTAGTGATAGAAGAAAAGACATCAGAAATGTGACACAGCCGGCTTTGGGGCTGATTTGAATAGCTCCTCACTGACGTATGTCTTTACATGAAAATCCCAGATGGTCACTTGCTCAGTTCACCAAATCTGCAATATTCAGCAAGATGTAAAAAAAAAAGCCTTCTCCCTAAGGCCCCATCATCTGTAGCTCTCTCTGGACTGATTTTTTCAGCTGTTCAGACACTGTTGTCCCCACAGCCAAATGCAGAGCCCCTCTGTGAGGGCTGGTTCGTTACCTTACTTCCTTGTTTGGCTTCTAATTTTCCAAAAATACACGGAAAAAACCCAAAAGAGCCAATTAACAAGAGAACCTGAGAAACAAGGGGGATGATTCTCCTGTTCCAAGCCTGTCCTACACTCCCTGTGTCCTGCTGTGTCCTGCTGTGGGGTCTGCCCACATGGGAAGACGAGTGGGAACTGCCTCTGAAAGCCTCAGTCTGTGTTTATTTAAGCAAAGCTTCATCTGGCTGATGGGGATCGGTGTAGAATGAATGATTCCACATGGCAGCACAGACATATCCCCCTGCTTCCTGGGCTTTTTCTTTTCTGCAAGGAGAATGAAGTCCCCAAAGCCTGCCCGACTGCTGCCGCTTTCAGGGGGTGGGTGGCTGCTCTGCTGAGTTCAACTCTGATCTTCTCAAACTCCAGAGAAAAAGTATAATTAAATCAACCTGGAAAGGCCTTCTGATTCCAACGTGTGGATACATTTTCTGAAGAGAGAGGGTTATAAAAGGACTTATTTTCTGTGTTCCTGCTGCAAGATTTAAGCCCTCTCTCCTGGTGGGATTCTGCTATGTCCCAAAATCCAGACTGATGTTCATGACATATTCACTAACTCTGTGCTGCATTATCATTGCCTTGCTGGGCTGTGCAGGAGTGTAAATACAGGAACATGAAATCTTCCTCCTCTTTTTCTTTATTCCCATTTTTAGCTGTTCTGATCGTTTTCCAGCTTCACTCTCTGCTCCTTTCTGGGTTGTTTTTGATTGCAAAGATGGGAGAGCAGTGGGTGGGTGCCTGTCACACAGAGTCAGAGAGCACCAGGGGTGGGACAGGTCCCTTCGGAACCCCAGGGCAGTGAGGTTGTTCCCTCTGGCAGGTTGTCTCTGGGGGCTGCAGCACAGCAGCCTCCAAAATACACATCCTGAGAGCCAGGCGTGTGTCCAGGGTGTCTGCAGAGGCTGCTCTGTGCCCTCATCGCTGTCAGTCCTGTATGTTATGGGAATAAATTCTCCGGGCCAAACCCTACAGTTAATGGCTGAACTGGGGAGTGAGAAACCTGCCAGCATCAAGATAGAGATGTAGAGAAACCAGTGGGCCACAGGAACAAATTCGGGCAAGGGTACAATGGGGAAATAACCAGGAAGGCAGAATTTTCCTAAGCTTTTAAGAGAATTTATCCTACATATTTAGAACCATAGAAAAGTTTGGGTTGGGACTGCTAAAGGTCACCCAGTCCTACCCCCCTATTAAGGACTGCCCTCGGCAAGGCAGGACAGTGGCAGTGCAATGGCTTCTTAGGGGCTGTGCTTGCAACTTTTCCCATTGAAATACTCTGCTTTTAAGTGCTTTTAGTTACCTGCACTTTGGTGTGTCGTGCTGAACAGCTGCTGCGAGTTGGATTCTGCAGGAACAGTTTGAGATAAAGTGAAAGAGGGTTCTGCTCCCCCCCACCTCCACCTTGGAGATCATGCTCATCTTCTACCCATTAAAAGAAAGAACTCCGGTAAAAATAGTGTGAGATGATGTCATTAAAAATTATCATAATGCATCTGGAAAGAAAAACCATTGGGGATACCTGGGTGATCTTAAATCTAACTTTTTTTTTTAATCCCTGATTTATTAATTTTAACCTGCTTCTAGCAGGAAAGAGGACGTGATTTGTATTTGCAGAGGTCTGGCTCTAACCTGAATAGCGTGGGAGAGTGGGAAAGGAGGGTGTGGTTTTATGTGATCATTTCTTGTCCCTCTTCCTGTGCAGGTTTCTCACAGGTCAGAGCAGTGACAGGGGAGCAGTGTGCCCTCCCCAAGATGGAAAGTAGAAGCAAAAAGATCACCAAAAGCTTCGGGCTCTGTGCCATCCCCTTAATCCTCCCCAAATTGAATGGAAGGACCAGCAGAAATGAGGACAGGATGTCCAGGCAATTTATATCCATCCTTTCCCTGATAACATCTCTGCTTCCTCAGGAAGGCACCATTTCTGTGCTAAGAAATAGCCTAAACTGGTGGCTGTGCAGCATCTTTTCCTCCTGACGAGCTGGGGCCATTCCAAATGAGGATAATAAACGATATAAGGAACAATATAAGCGCTGCTATAAATAAGAATGCTGCAATTCCACTGATGACTTATGGTGGCATTATAAATGATTGGAGCAAAGTCAGGAGGTCTCCTCACACCACCAAAGCCTCATGCTAGAATTATAGATCTAATTTAAGTGCATTTTGGGGGTAAATTATTTATTAAAGTGTAAAGCTTATGGAGACAAATGTTCAAGTAGTCAGACTCCTGGACTAGGTGAGCATTCCTAATAATTACAGGTAGAATTTGCTCCTGGGCAAAAGGACTAGGTTAGGATTTTAGCAATGTTTTAGGTATCCAAAAGCCCTGCAGAACACTTCTTGGCACAGGGCTGCAATCTCTAAACTTACAATGAAAGGGGCTCCTTGTACAGGTGATCAATCCAGAGCGCCTACTGCTCATAAATCCATTTTAATGATTAAACTGGAGCTAGGAGATGAGAGCAAGAAGAAACTTTTCTCAGGCTCATGAAAAATCACAGGTTGTTGTCTTACAACTTTTGTTTTAAGTTTTCCTGCATTTCCAGAAGAGGTGTCCTGTTGCTGGTGTTTCCACCTCTTTTTGCATATTTCATTCTAATTTCAGTCAGGATTTGTTGCTAAACAAGGAAAGTGCTCGCAGGACCGTGGTGAAATTTATTCTCATAAGGGGTTGTGAAAGACTGGAAGGGGCTGTCCAGGGAGGTGCTGGAGTCCCCATCCCTGGAGGTGGCACTCTGCTCTGGGCTGGGTGACAAGGTGGGGGATCAGTCACAGGCTGAACTCGATGATCTTGGAGGTCTTTCCCAACCTTAATGATTCTGAGTGAAATTCCCTCTGCCACACACTTCTTGAGTGAAATCAGGCACCTCATTAAAGCCTCTCAAAAAAATAAACGGACACCTTGAAATATCTAATTTTCTATTTTATCTAAGGAGCTCTCCACACCAGCTGGCTGATCTCCCTGTGCCCAGAGCCTGCCGGTCCCACAAGGCCGAGCTCAGGGTGGCATTCCGAAGTGTGACCTGAAGTCTGCTTTTGGCAGGGGAAGTAGAGGAAGACTCATCTTACAAATCCCTCCAGAGACTGAATTTTCTGGAGTCTTCTGCAGCACAAAATTAGCCCATGGAGCGGGAGGCTCAACACTCTTGCACCACTGGGCTGCATCAAGGATAAACACATTAAGGCGAGGCATTAAGATCCTGTGGTAATTAGGAGCCATATAAGTAACTTAGATATAGAATGAAGCTACTAATAATGCATGAATGCAAAGCCTTAAGAAGTTTGCTTCATATAAAGCACCCAGCTATTCGGTGGCTTAGCTCAATTCTCTGAAGCTGCAAATTCAGGCTGAAAACCTTAGGAGAAAGTGCTCATTCAGGGAGGGTTTTTTTTTCCTTGTCATACTTAAAATATTGCTGAGCCCAACTTTTTGTTCTAGGCAATGCTTCTCCCATTGCTCCAAGCCAGACTAGAAAATGTAGAAAGTCAGGGCAAAAAGCTTTTTTTTTTTTTTTTTTAAATAAAAAAAGCACATAAAATTAGGCAGAGGGCTTGGGGGAAGATTCTGATTAAGGGAGTGTGTCTAATGGTCAGGCCAGGGAGATGGAATCAGTATTCCTGCCACTAATTCACTGTGTAACCTTGTGCTGTTGCTAAGCTTTTCTGTGCTCTATTTTCCTCGTCAGTAAAATGAGTATTATAATAGTTACCTTCCTGATAAGGGTTTCAGTTAATCAATTTCTAAAGCCCTTAAGTACAGAGAGACACAAGATATCATATCAACAAAGTCCAGCATTTATCTGTGCCTGGATATTCCCTGAACTGCACCAGCTGTAAAGGACTAGAACCTGAGCTGTATAAACCCAAAAAATTCCCATTGACTTTGATGAATAAACACTATTTCCTGCAAATGCTACCTGCGTGTTTTTGTCACAGGCAGGATTTGCTGCTTTAGAATGTGTTTGAAAAGCAAATTAAAAAGGTTTCAGGTGGGCTGGAAGAATTGAACACCCCTGATGATTGAATTGCTTGCACAGTTTACCTGTGCTGCTCCTCACAGTAACTTGAGTCAGTCTTTGTGCTGCTGCTGGTAGCAGGAGACAGAAAAAAAAGTGCTACAGTGGGTTTATGCTCAGAATTCTGAATTTTTGCCAAGGAAAAAGGAGGAGGAAATAATGAACATTTGACGGGTGTTTTTCAAACAATAGAATACTAAGTTATGGTCTGGGAAGAAAGATCCTTTCTTATATGAGCTGACTAAGGAGCTTAGCAAAACTGAAGGGTGAAAGAGAGGAGGGATTGTTGTATATAAGTAGATCAGGGTGTAGCAGCAGGGAAGGAAAAGAGCTATTAAATCAAAAGGACAAAGCTGAAAGAACAAATGGGTATAATAAACAGGCCTTTAATAAATTCAGGTATTAATTAGAAGAATACATTTAAATATCAGAAGAGCTGGATTACAGCCAGCAGGCATGGGCAGGCAAGGAGCCCACCCAGCTATAAGCTGGGCAGGGGAGTAGGCCTGAAACCAACCCCAGCCCTTTCTGATGCTCAAGCAAGTAAATTGATTTAAGTATTTCACAGTTTTTCTTTCAGTTTGTTACATGTAGAAGATAATCTCCTTTCTTCAAAGTACCTTCCTACACATATCATAGCAGATTTAAATAGAGGAGGTAGCTACACATCACCCCTGCATCATACATGTCTTCCTTCTATCCCACTCTTTGCTCTACACTCAGGGTTTGCTGCCTTCTCTCACTTCTGTCGCAGCCCAACCCCTATTTCCTCCTCTTCCTTCACCTTGCAGCCCAAACCCTTTCAGCCCTGTCCTTCATTAAGTAAAGGCAAACAGCTGCAGTTGAGGGTTACAAGCCTCAGCACATATGAAGCAGCTTGAATTTAAAATGCGTGTTTCCTTCCTTGCCCTGCTCACTTTGGGCTACCTTGGCTTTCAGTGCACCAGCTCTCAACCTGCCCAAGTCCCAACAGCTTGACACTTGAATAATTGAAGTGATTTACATTCCCCAAAGTGCATCCAAACAGATTTATTATGAGTGTTTGCGACACGTTCTTTTAAAGCACTTCTCTGATGTCTGCTCTTCATCAGAGTTCACCACCCAAGTCAGTTCACAGTGCTAATAGGAAGGTAAGTGCTGTTTCTTGAAGTTTATCGTGGGAGGTAAGCCATCCAGGTGAGCTTAAATTATGGGTCTCTGTGTTCATTGAGGCTGTAGAAGGTGCAGGTATGATAAAAACAAAATACACTGAAAAAAAATGACTTCTCCATGAGGAATTTCTGTCTCTGTACCAAGAAATTGCGCGTGCTACTTCATGAGCTTTATCCTCTTTTAGGGCAAAGTGTTGTTATTTGTTTGCTTATTTATTCTCTGCCAGTTTGTCATATGCCAGCACATTCCTTGGGATACACGAATCATCCTCTTTCTCCTTGGACCACTCTGGTCTGCCAGAAGAGGGTGTCCCTTTCTCCAGGCCAGCAGCTTCCCGCACTTGGCGAAGCCTCTCGTACTCCATGTTAGTTTATTTTTAATCCCCACAGCTCTCCTCCACACCAAGGTGGGACCTGCTGCAGCTGCATGCCCAATTCCAGCTAGCCTTACACACATAAGTTTTGCTCTGCTGCTGGAAAATCTTCTCTTTCCCCTCTCTGACTTGTGTCTGGAAGGTATTAAGTCCTCCCTCTGGATATGCCTCAGGGACTGTAGTGTCCCAGGGGGCAAAGAAAGCATTTGTATAGCTACAGTGGAACTGAGGCCATCCAAGGCCATATGGAAGTTGGTAGAAGAGTTTGTACAGAATTGGTACTCCAGGCTCTCTGCCCTGTGGGTCAGTCCTAAGTCTGTCCTTCCTTTTGAACTTGTGAAGGTTCCTGCCTTGGTCTGAGTTGCCTCAGTTCACTTTGTCGTACCTCAGTACTGTGTAGTCAAAATTCCTCTCTGTGCTTCCTTCCATGCTGTTCTTCACCATTTTCCTGGCTGGCTCGAAGCTTCCCTGCCTCACTGCACCGCTGGTCTCTCAGCTTTCCCTGCTCTGGTTTGTCCATCACTCTGAAACTCCTCTCCTTGTCAGAGGAGTCTGTCTGCTCGCGTTTGAACACACACCACTCATGTTAAGCAGCAAATCAATCCTGCATTCCCTGTCCTAATGTGTCATGTGGGAATCTCTCTGGAGCCTGCAGTGAGGGTTACAGCTTCCCCCTTGACCTGTGAATTCGCTCCTGCTGTGGGGACTGAGCACTGGTCCCTCATCCACTAAAAGAAGATTTCAGCCTCATTTTTCACTGGCAGTGACCAGAATGACCAATCTGCTGCCTGCTGAGGAGCAAAAGGTCAGGCCAAGTCCACTTTGTGGCTACTTGTTTTTCTCCACAGTGACCAATTTCAGGCAGTAATAGAAGCATCAATAATGTCTCTGTCTTCCCTGACTGCTTTCTCTTCTTTTTCTTTTTCCCTATTGATTGAAATATTGCAGCCTCCATTTGTTAGCTGGGCCCCTGCGAGGCAGGCTGAGGCACTCACAGCTCGTGTCTTCCTCAGGAGCAGGATGTGAGGAACTGAAATAATTTGGGATTGTGGAAATGGTGGCCACAGAACGCAACTTGTGATCTCCTTGGCTTAGGCTCTTCTGTGGCTGAGTTCTTGGTGCTCTGGGGAGCTGCCTGGCAGCTGGAATTGTTCTGTTGTGTTTGCATGCTGAGAAGCACAAAGGAAAGGCCCCCTCAGACTTTCCTCAGACCAGAGGCAAAACCCTCTCCAGGGGCTGTCCCAGTTCCTGCTGCCAGAGCTGCAGGTGAAGCTGAGAGCAAGAAGAAACCTTAAGGACAGGAGCTGTGTGGCACGTGTGCCCCCAGAGCCACCCCAGCTGGGTCCCTGCTCAGCCCCATGTAGAGCATGAGCCATCCAGCAGGAACTCTGTGCAAATAAAGTCTTCCCTCCATCTAGGTGGGGAAGAAAAAATTCAAAGCCAACAACAACCACCAAAAAACCCTGAAAGTCCCAAACCACCAGAGAGCACCATCAGAGGTCATGCTTCTTCCCTGAGGCTGGGTCAGGCCTACCAAGATCCCTCAGCTGGGAGCTTTGTTGAATCTCACAGCTCCCTTTTCTCAGGATAAGTTAAAGTTCAGCTGCAGTGTTGCACTCCCAGCCTGGGACTCATGATTTTTGAGCTGTCACCCCTGATCGTTTCTCCGTGCACAGGCACAAGGAATGGGAAGATGATACACTCATTTTGGTTTCTACCAGGCAGATCCTGTGTTGTGCCGAGTCAGACCCTATTTCTTGCTGTGTTCCTGTAATTCTACTTCCAATTTCCAAATGGAAATTAGAATTAATTCTAATTTTTCACTCCCCACCTTGTGACTGCCCCCACAGCCTGTCCCACCTCACCTCAGGTCAATATGACAATAGAGGCATCTAATTGTTATCGGGGTCATGTTTGGAGTGGGTGTAAGACAAGTTTCCTGCTTCTGTACTGACCTACTGCTCTGCAGACTCCATATCCCATCAGGATCCTCCTCTGGAGTACAGCTCCTTGCAAATGCTGATTGCTGTTGACAGCTGAAAACTTGATGGAATTTGGTGGTTTTAAACAAATCTGATTCGGCGAGCACAGGCTTTTGACTGCAAGGGCTTTGTAGTTTAAAATTGCTGAAGTTAATTGATATTCAAGAGTTATTATTCAATGGTAATGCATTCATAAACAATGTCACTGCTCGTTTGAAAAATTAAAACATTAATTTAAATTAAACTGTAAACAAGGGAAAGCTGTTGTGTGAGTAAGGATTGAGAAGGCCCTGCAGAACCTTTGGCTGGAGTGATACTGTAGCTATATCCATATGGGACGTGTGCCTTTTTCAATCAGGAGAGTCACCACCACGTCAGGCCCTGTTTTCTAGCTCTTCTCAAAGTCTTTCTTCTCTGCTAAGAGGAGACGATACTCAGTGGTCACTGAATCTTCAGAAACCTCTGTCAACAACCTTCTTCATCAAACATCTCGTCTGACTGGGACATTTGACCGCCTGAGCTGGGATGTGATGGCACTTCCACCCCACGGGATTCTTGCTGCAATTAAAATCAACCCATTTGGGGCTGAAAAAAAAAACTACAGCTGCCTGTTTTCACAATCGTACCTTATATCACTTCCAATAGGAAAGGTTTCTTAGGTAGAGTGTGGCATTTGCTGAGACATTTCCCTGTCCTAATAAATCCCTGCTTTATAGATAGATGAGACAGGTTATAAGCCTGGGTCAATAAGGGAGGCTGCAGAAGTACACAGAGCAGTGAGTTAAATCTTGGGTGACCTGGGTTCAGGATTCTGCACCGCTACACGTCTCTCTAATCTTGAATAAGTCACCTCTTCTCTCCTGTTTTTTCCCTGCAACTTGGGTCTGTCAACACTCTCTTGCGTCATGGGATTTTCAGAGTATAAAATACTCCAGAAGTGTGGAGGCAGTCGGTGCAGGGGTAATGAGGGTCATCTAAATACCACACTTAGATAAGTAAGGATGATTATTTTCCATCTCCTTTATCCCTGCATGATAAAAATGTTTCCAGAAACCATTATGTACAACACATGAGCGAGGAGCAGCGGGAGAGTAATTCCCTGTCCTCAGCTATTTTCTGCATGTGGATGAGGTGTATTTTTGGAGGGGAGTGGTTATGTTATCCCTGAGCCTTTTCTCTACACGTTGGTAAATAGGGTACATTTTGCACGAGTTTGTTCCTCGTGCCACCCCAGTAATATTAGCAAGTAAAATATACGCAGTTATTTGTGGTGAGTGAGAATCAAATCTCCTCTCAGGGATTATTGGCAATAGAAGAGGCCGAATGACTTTAATCCTGTCCAGAACAGAGAATTCCCAGTAGTTTCAATGTTAGTCTTTTGTTTTCCAGAAGTTTACCTTGGGTTCCCTGTGGATCACAGCAAACTTGATTTGGCGGAATCTGATCCCTGACATTTCTTCTGACACAGTCTCTCTATCAGATAGGAATCCCATTTTTTTTCTCCTTATGAGTGCAAAGCAAGGGGATTGTTCCTTAAAATGAACAAGAAAACTTGAGATGTCTAAATCAGCTTTATATGGCAAAACATATTTATTATTTCTTTGTAGAAAGAATATAAGAAGCAGAACTCCTAGGCGCTATCTTTAGCAGCAAATGACCAATTTTGTGTCCTTTCGTGCCTCAGTTTCCCTGTGTTCAGAAAACCGTAATTAATTTTTAAGGCAAGATATGCCCTATCTATGCAGTTCTACATTCCATTATGCTCGGTATAGCCGTTAAATTATTTTTTTAAAGCAAATGATTTAAAAGTGATAGTAAGAAATACTTTTCTTACACAGCACATAATTAACACGTGGCACTCAATGCCACAGACGTTACTGAAGCCGAGAGCCTTGGAGGATTCACAAAAGGATTAGAGATTCATATGAATAATGGGAAATTCTATTAGAGAAAATAAAAAATGTATGAAGGATGGAGGACATCATGCTTTGGGGTTATAAAGCAGCTGCTAATTGAGGACAGAGACGTGCTGGGTGTACAGGACATCCTGGGATGGTTTTCCACAGGGTTTCTTGGGCAGGACAGCAAAGCTGGGCTGCTGAAGGGGTTGCTGGGCTGCCTGAACCTCTGTCCTCCTTCAGTGAGGCAGCGCCTGCCTAAAGGTAACAACAGAAATAAAACCCAGAGCCAGCTATGGATGAGCTGTCATGGTCTGGTAGCCCGTGGCACAGTGGTTCTGGGATTCTTGGCATTGCTTCCAACTGTTCCTGACTTTCCAGCTGTGGGGGGAGGTCTCAGGGGCACCACAAGCTCCCAGTGCAGGGGGCTGTCACAGGCACCTTGGGACAAGTCCCAGCACACTATCCCACCTTCCCCCTGTGTAACCCCACAAAAACTCCCCAACTAAAACCCTCAAAGGGGAATCGCACCTGGCTGCTCAGTCGGTTTGAAGTCATTCCTGTCCAGTCTCCACCTGCCTCCTTATCCAGGGCCTTCCACAGACACCTTCACAGAAGTCCTGGAACCATTTAGCAAACACCTCAGGTAGCTGACCATGTTTGCAGCTCCTGAGCAATTATAGTTCATCCAGCCAAAGGCTTTCGTTTGATCCAGCCTCAATTAGCAGGGAAGGCATTGCCACATCTGCCCGCAAGTTCAGAAGTGTCCACAATTCCACTTAGATTATTGCTGTATTTCTGCAGCCTTTGATAGACTAAGATTGATTACAAGGAATAAGAAAAACGAGTGACCTTCCTCACACTTTTCCAGTGGTATTTCTGTTAGTATTTTATAATCACTGTTTAAGGGAGAAATTGCTCTCTGGTTATTAATGTAAAAATTATCACCTTCTTTGACTAATAAAATCAATAAAGGCTCCTATCCTTTGAAAAGGCCAGAAACCTTCTCTCTCTTCATAATTAAACATTTCAACCTAATCTGGAGCAATAATAACCTTCAAAGTTTTATAAAATTCCTAATAATAATATCTTACAGAACACCTTTCTGCTCAGCGGGTTTCACAAATTGCAATTAGGATTTGGAAAGCATCTTTATTCACGGCTGGACTGGGATACGCATGTCAGGTTTCAAGGAGGTTTTTTTGTGGAGTTTTATCATCAGTGGTAAACAAATCCCTGTAGGATAACTGAATGTTGCGTTACTGGCACAGTTAAAGGGCTGTTGTTTCTGGGTTTGCTGCGTAGCAGCCAGAGGATGTAATTTTTAATTGCTGGTGCCTGTAGTAGGGCATTTGCACTCACTCAGAGACCTCTAAGGGAATCATGGAATGGGTTGGGTGTGAAGGGAGCTTACAGCTCGTCTAGTTCCAACCCCTGCCATGGGCAGGGACACCTTCCACTGGACCAGATTGCTCAGAGCTCCATCCAGCCTGGCCTTGGACATTTCCAGGGATGCAGCAGCCACAGCTTCTCTGGGCAAGCTGTGCCAGGGCCTCGCCACTCTCACAGCAAAGAGTTTTTCCTGTTATCTCATCCAAACCTGCTCTTTGTCACTTTGAAGCCATTCCCCCTTGTCCTGTCACTCCAGGCCCTGTAAATGGTCTCCACCTTTCTTTAGGCTCTCTTCAGGCACTGGAAGACCACAGTCAGGTCACCCCAGAGCTTTCTCTGCTCCAGGCTGAACAATCCCAATTCCCTCAGCCTTTCCTCAGAGCAGAGCTGCTCCATCCCTCTGATAAACTTTGTTTCCTCCTCTGGACTCGCTCCAACATGTCCATGTCCTTCCTGCGCTGGGGACCCCAGAAAGGATCAGACTGTTGCAGATATTGACCATTTATAGCTAATTTCTATTAAAAACTATATTTTTTCGAAATGTCTTATTTTTTATATGTGTGTTGGAGCATAGTGGGCAGAAGCACTTTTTGATGTCCCTCGTTCCAGCAGGGTTAGCTGTGGGTGTGAGGGTCAGCGATGGTGTAGTCAGTGAGGATGAGAGCACCAAATATCTCTTCAGCCCAGCTGGAGTGTCAGTGTTCACTTACACAGTGGTAGAAGGGGGATCAAAATTCCTAATCTCACATGGAGAGATACTGCTGCTGCCTCTCTAGTTTCTCCTGTCCTTTTCTGGAGTTCCATTTATCAGGATTACTCGCTGCTCAGACAAGTTATCTCTGTCAGGCTTGAATGGCTGCTCTCCTGGGCACCGAGAGACATCCCAGCTAATTAACTATCATCCTACATTCGATGATGACGAGCATCCACTGAGAACCTTCCATCCCAGTGGATCTCTTGGAGCTCCACATATTAAACAAACCTGCCCGTGCCAAGCCCAGGGGTTTCCTCCTCACAAATGAGTGGCAACCAGTTCGGAGCCGAGTCGCTCGGCAGTTTAGGAGCAGGCAGAGGAGCTGTGCTCCGGTTCATGGCGAGGGGAAGGAGTGCCCTCATGGAATGATTAACTTGTCTAGGAAAATGATGTCTCTGCAGGGGTTTTATTTCACGTGTAGCTGCCACCAGGAGCCCTGTAACAGAGCAGGAAATACAGTTTAGGGATCCCCTCTCAGCAGTGCCCATGTCTAGAATTCCTGCAGGTATCATAGGTGTGTGTGTCAACTCATAATTAGGCAATCATAACTCAAAATTCACCATTTGGATCTAATCTAACCCTTTCCTAGGTATAAACATTTCCAAACGTGTGTTTTCTTATGAAAGAATGTCCTTTCAGTGCCTGTTCTTGAAACCTCTTAGGCATTCCCAAGGGATGACTGAGCTAATGCTGGACTTTTTTTTCCATATTTCAGCCATTTCAATGAGGGCTCTTAACTGGTGTTCTGTGGCCCTGAGTTGTGCTGTATGGACAAGTCCTCTGACTCCTTTAGGCATCTGGGAAACACCTGTTTTGGGGCAAATCTTATCTATAGAAGTTTCAGGTATTCAGTTTTGTTTGGATATGGCTTGGCTCTGGCTTTCAGCAGCATCCTCAATCCTGTAACAACCAAAATGCACATCTGCAATTAGAAGAAAAAACGAAAACCCCAAGGCCTTTGTACCCCCCTCCCTTTCTTCATCTGTGGATGAAGATAATTTGTGCACAGTATCAATAGATGAAAGAGCTGCCTAAACACTGAGTGCTGTTGTGAGCAGGACGCCGTGGGTGTGAATCTGTGCAGCCCCACTGAAAGGGATGAAACTGTGCTGATTTCTACCTGCTATGGACTCAGGCCCTTTCATATTTATTACTGTTATCATCTGAACCTGAGTTGCAGCTCTCCCCCACGTTTACTCATCACTGACCTTATCACATCTCCTTTCATTTGCTTCCTCTCTGAACAATTTACATTTCACCCCCTTGGAGCTTTTTTTTTTGGTCAAGTCTCCTTTCATCTCTCATCATAATGTTCAATAATGACATTTCTATTTGCTTTCCTTTTCATGAGGCTTATTTTTGAAAACAGGATCTGACCTCTCTCTTTGTATTCTCCCATCAGCCAAGAATCACATTGTACATGAATTTAATTGACTTATTACATCTTTACAGAATACGGGTCCTTTAGGTTTGTGTATGTTCTGTATGTTTGTTTGTTAATTTCTGGGTCTTTGAGAAGTAGATTATGCAATTTCCAGAGCTTATTTTCAATTACTATTGAATCTTTCAATTGAACTGAATTTCATTGTGAGATGGAAAACAGAATGAACTGAAAATTCAACTGAAAACATGTCAGTATTGTTGATACTTATGTTAGTGCTGTTACAGAATTTATCAGCTTATTTTCTCTTCTGGGGCTGAGTAGGGAGGGGAAACATCAAATAAACAAAAGCAAGTACAGGTTTTTTCTTTCTCTGAAAGAAATGTCTATATTACACTGAATAAAACCTTATTTGCCCTGTTTTGATGAACATGAAACCCACCTGATCCTGTTCTTCCGTCCTCAGATGCAATGGAAAACTCCTCATTTCAAGAAATGTCCAGCATCACTTTTATTTAGCAACCTCTTGTTCTGGTGCAGACTGGCCCCTCACTATTGATCCAGAGGGAATGACATTGATTTTGCCTGCAGAGAATCCGGCCCATTATGATAAAAAGAGGTGTTGGTGCTGGTGGCACCCTGTGGCTCATGCCAGCACGGTGCTGCTGTGACACACAACAACACAGGGAAAGGACCAGTGGGTACAAAACCTATTTTAAATGTTTAGGTTGCATAAACAAATGTTGCTTTGTTGCTGGGATCATGGCGAGGTGCTGTATTTCCCGGGAAGCAGTGTATGGTGGAGAGCTCAGTGGGCTGTAGTCCCTCCCTCCTGGTGCTGCCTGTGCTGTACCCAGGGCGATGTGTAACCGCTGTGTCTCGTGTCTTTTTCTCTGATGTTCCAGTAGTTCTTGCATTTTATTTGCCTTTTTGAGCATTTCTGAGCACTAAACTAGCATTTTATAGAAGTAATCACAATGACTCCAAGATCCCATTCCTGACTGGAAATGTGGAGTTTGGCTTATTTTCCCTGTATACATTACTTAGCACTTATCAAACACTGAATTTAATTTGTCATCACTGAATCCTTATCTCAGGAGTGTTCTGTGATCTCTACAGTCAGGTTCAGACTTGGCTATGCTCAGTTATTTTGTGTCTTCCACAAACTTCATCTTCTTTCTATGAGCCCTCTTTTCCAGCCCAATTATGAATATATTGAATATGTTTGTTCCTGGCTTTTTAGGTGATTTGACAAGAAAACGTCTCTCATCCCATGAGCTCAGAGCTGCTTTAAGAGCTTTGAGATGCTACCATGAGAGGTTTGTTTTGTTTTTTAATTTCTGAGCACTGCATTGACTAAATCATCCTTATTGATATATTCCTTAATCACTTAGAAGAGCCTGGAATGATTTGTGAGAGATGACTTCACTCTACAACTGCTGTATTGACTCTTCCCAAAGAGTGATGTGCTGCCTATGTGCTCACTAATTCTGTTTGGGTTAGTTTCAATAATTTGGCCTGGTGCAGCAATCAGACCTGGTGATTATGACCAGACCATCAATATGGACTGGAATGTCTTTATTTTAGGCTTTGAAATCTCCTATTTGTCACAATCCATCTTTTCATCCCCGTTTTTAGGTTTTGGGGACAACCCTTCCTATCCCTGTATGGGGCTTTGTCACTACGCCAGGTAAAAGTTGCATTTATGGAGTCTGAGCACATTGGAGTCACGTGAAGCTTTTTAAGGATGAGGCTTTGCCTGACAACCTGGAGTCTGAACAAGCAATACTTGTGCTCAAGGCTTCCTTCTGATGGGAAGAGAAGCAGAGCTGTGAGCAGCAGGAGATATAAGGGTCCTTCAAATCACAGATCTACTTCAGTCCCTCTTCTTTCTGAATCATTTGTCCAGCCAACTCAAGAACCAAACAAATGTGGATTATCCTCCAGCTGAAGAGGATTTTACCTTTAGCTGGCATAAATCAGAACAACTCCAGGGAAGGGGTTTTTTTCCTGAGCTAAGGATCTGGCCACTTTCACACAGTCCACTTATATCTGTGGATCAATAAAAAAAAATTGAAATGGTATTTTTTTTTAAGTGACACAAATCCCACAGCTCTGTCAAAAAGCTTTGTATCATTCTAGCAATCCCAGCTAGCCTTAAAGTTGTGCTGTCCATCTGTCTTTAGGAGAGGTTTGTGTATTTTTGATTGCTGGGTTTGTTTTAAGACTGATTTCCTCAATAAAATTCCCAGGTGGATCAAGGTATGGTACAAACCCAAGCCGGAGTATGGCCAGTTCAGATGGGCATGATGACTTTCATGTCAGTAAAATTCTCACTTCTGACATTAGTTGAGGAACAAGTCTCTTGGCACAGCAAAAGGTTAAAACTTGGCCCCACTCTCGTCCTTCTTTCGCTGGTTTGGTGGATAACCTGGGAACTGCTGCCTGCAGAGCTGTCCTGCCCCTTCTCACCAGCACGTACTTCACCTCCAGCATTGTATGAGCTTTTATTTTCTTAATATATTATATAGCCCATAAATGAGAAGCCAAGCCCTACAAAATTGCTTTTCCCTACAGGCCAGGATCAGCCTCACCAGTCCTTCCTACCCAGTTCTGCTTCTTTCCCAGCTGCTTTAAAGTCTCATCACTCCTGAGTGGGAAGCCTTAAATATTTCCAGTGACATTTCCTCGGCCTCTGGTGATTTAATATTATTAGCCTGGTGTGTTATTAAAGTGACAGGAGGTGTCTCCCCTCCACGGGTATATTTTCCTGAAAACTCATTTGAATTTTTATTACTTTATTTTGAGGGGCAGCTGGTGAAGCACAGAAGGGGCAGGGAGGGCACAGGCGGATGTTGGGGATGGAGTATATTACAGGTTCTGGTATAGCTTATTCCACCAGAGTTTACTTCAGATTTAAGTGTATTCCTAGGTTGGAGCAGTCAAACTAAAGTATTTGCAAGAAAAATGTCTCTTTCCAGAGACTGCAGCTCATTTCAATGGCACAACCTGGAGGTAAAAGGGTTTTTATGTCCTTTGCAAATCCCACAAATTTTATGCTTTACCCACATCTCAGTCCGACTCTGCTTAAGTTTCATCTTTCAGTTGTTACTGTAGGAAAAATCTAATGTGCGGAGTGAAAAAATGTATGAATTTAGGACAGTGGAGAAATAAAGCCAAACTTTTAGCCAGTGTAAATCAGTGGCACTAAAATCACTGGACTGGAGCTTGCTGCACACCGAGTCTACAGGGCTTGGTTTGCACAAATATGAGGGGGGACTGATTTCAACCACTCAAAAGGGAAAAAGTATCTCCACAGTGAGATCCCTGTTTAACAAAGGCCCATAAATTTTCAAGAATGTTTTGAAAACTGTCCATTATAAAGTGTTCTTTTTGGTTCTAGAAGTGAAGAAAAGGTGAGATCCTTTCAAGCCACTCATCCAGAAAAGCTGGCTATTAGATCTCCATCAGGTACTAACACTGTTAGAACTTCATTTTGTCATGCTTTTTTCCTGCCCTGTCCAATCTGTCATGGATAATTTTTAAGGAAATTTGAGCTAACTCCAACATCTCCAAATTGTTCGTGAAGCAGCCCCTTTGTGTTGTTCTCCAACAGGCATTTGGTTCAGTACTTTGCTCCAAGCCCATCTCTTTGCTTTGTTCATTAAATGATGTCTCTCTGAAAGGTTATCTGAAGATATTTCCTTTGTCTCTGGCTTATCAGCTCCTTTCCATCTGCCTATCTCGGCAGCAGCACATTGGTATTTTAGACAGTTCACTAAAAACTTTGCAAGGTAAGAAATGATATCCAATCCTTCCAGGGATTCATTCTTAACCAAGGCATTCATGACTTTTCTGTCAGGCTACAAAACTGGTTTTGCAACAAAACCCTCCCATTCAGGTTTATTTTTACCTTTTCCCTCTATATAATCTTCAAAATCACTTTAGAAAAATACTGTATCAAAAGCTGATATTAAACTCTCAAGTGCCTGGCAAATGATTCAAAGCAATGGCTCACACTGGGGTAAACCCAGAGATTTCTTTTGTAAAGTTCCACCTACATAATCTCTTAGAGGTAGATTTTTAGAGCTTACTATTTGCTTTAGTCTGGAGACATTTTCTTGCTTTTATGGCTTATCTACTTGCTGTCCACCAGGCCTTTTAGATAGGAATGTTGCTGTTTTCCTACTCTTTAATCTTTTTCTCTTGCTTAGAAGTTGCCTTTGCTGTCACCCACCCCAAGCACAGGCAAGGCAAGAGCAACCCACCTGCTCTGGAGTTGATGGCTGGAGCAAAGGCTGGGATGCAACCTGGGAGGGAAGGAAAACTGTGCTGGAAAAGGCAGGATGGGCAAGGCTTGCTTCAGACTGAGCGTAAATTTGAATTAGAGATTAAGAAAAAATTGTTCCCTGTGAGGGTGGAGAGGTCCTGGCACAGGGTGCCCAGAGAAGCTGCGGCTGCCCCATCCCTGGCAGTGCCCAAGGCCAGGCTGGACAGGGCTTGGAGCAGCCTGGGACAGTGGGAGGTGTCCCTGCCCATGGCAGGGGGGGAATGGGATGGGTTTTAAGGTCCCTCCCAACCCAGGCCATTCAATGATGCCTGTAGGATCATAGCACTGTAGGATGGTCTGCTGAAGTATTCCTGCTGACGTGTCGCTGGATTGCTGAGATCTCCTTTAACTGAGTGTTGTAACATTCTGGCTCTGAAAGGATGTCTGGCAGAAGTTGCCCTCTGGGAACTGTGTCATCCTCCCTGTCTGTCCTCTCTCTCTCTCACAGGGATTGAGTTGCTCCTCTCCCAAGCCTCCATGGGAAGCCAGGGCTCCAGCAGCATTACAGACACTTGTTCTCTCGGGCCTGCAGCAAACACTTCTCTATAATTCATGGGATATCTGGGAGTGAAGCAAATGCCATGTGGAGCCCCATGGAGGAGCTGCAGCTGAACATCTGGATGGTTTTATACGCAAGAACAAGCACAGGTTTTAAAAATCTCACAACCCCAAATTTCTATCGCAGAGTTCTGCTCAAAAACAAGTCCTTTTGGGGGGTTAGGGAGGGAGCAACACAAGGATGTGTCGTGGAAGCGTGGTGTGGTATTTTCCACAGCATTTATGTAAGAGGCATTGCTGACCTCTGGATCCACAGGGGAAAGTTTTACCACCCAGCTCAGTTATAGTGAGCTACAATATAAAGCCCCCCTACCCTTCCATCTGAAATAGGATTTTTATCCCCCCTGAAAAGCCATGATGGTGTCTCTGCCTCCCGCAGCAGTTTCTCCTGCCTCGCACACAAACCTCCATGTCATTGCAGGGTGTTATCATTTGTTATTTCTGATTCAAGACTTCTCAGTCCTCACCACCTCATAGCATGACTTGGTCCACAGCTCTTCAGAAAAGAGACAAAAGAGGGAGTGTTTAAAATTTATTCTTTTGTTGTGTTTAAGGAGAGGTTACAAAGTGCTTTGTGGTCTGGTTTTTTCCCAGTTTGATTTAAACTCCTTTTCTAGTGAAAACCCTGACATTAAAACAAAGGTCCATTTCCATCAGAGTAAGTAACATCCATTAGGTGTTTACATCTTTAAAAATATTCTACGTTTAAATGAATGCCTTGTGATCCACTGAAAAAAAGTCTTTGGCGGGAAATTCTCATTTATTTTTAATGCCAAGTCCCTAAAAAGCCAGACTTTGAAAGGAACAAAGGACTGAGTGGAAGTAAGATGATATGTGTTCTTTCTGAATCAGTCTGATGCAAACATCAAGAAATCCCACAGCCAGTTCCAAACAGACCTGTACTATTCCATGCCACATGCTCCCCGGGAAGCAGTTTCGCTTGGTTTATATTTTCTTGTATTTCCTGGGCTGTGAGTGTGGGTGGCCATGAGTATGACCTGGTGGTCCACAGGTCCTGTTGGAAGCCCCTTTTTATCCTCTGTGATCTTCCTCAGACCAGCAGTTCTGTGAGAGGGAACCACCCTTGGGGACTGGGATAGATCCTATGGAGACTCCCCCGACCTGGAAGCCCTGACACCCCTGGGTGAGGGATTATTTTCCTGCTGGGTATCCCTGAGTTACCCCTTGGGTGAAGAGCTGTGGCCTTCTGGGTGCCCTGGGTAGAGAGGCCTCCCCTGTGTGGTCAGTGCAGCTCTGGGACATGGTTCTTGTTCCTGCAGTAGCAACATTCCCAAAATGTTCACCAGATCCGTAACTCTCCCGTGTCACTGGCTGTCACCGTGGTCACCCCACTGTTGGTTAGCTCGGGCCATTGGTTTGGTTGTGAACTGGTTTGAGTTTATCCGTGTGAGGCTGTTTCCGTGTGCCTCGGTGACAATGGGTCTGTGCAGAGCAATCCTTTCCCTGCCGTGCTGAGGGAGTTATTTCTCACCCCGCCTTTTGCTCAGATACACAAATAACCTGCACGTAACTCAGCCGCGGGGGATGTGCATCCCCTCCCCGCTGACTTTGCACTGACTCCTTCCACAGGCACGCAGCAAATGCAGGGTTTCCATCTCACTGGGGCTCCCCCACACCTTATTCCCAGCCCCAACCACAGACGAGCTGTTCCCACCCTCACCACTCCATCCTGGGCACACTTTGCCTGCTAACCCTTTATCCAGCAAGGATGTTGACACACACCCAGGTGCTGATTGCCTCCACCATCCCAGAAAACCTTCCATATCCTGATTTCTCCCAGGTGCAGTCTCCCCAGGCACATCAGTGCCGCTGGCTGCTTCAAGCACAGCACCTGCAACCCCCCAGCCACACTTTCCTGCCTCTCCTGCTTCGCTCCACCCACTCCTTCGGCCTCCCAGCCATGCCTGTGGCCAATTAAAGGGATTTTGGTGTCCAAGTGATGCTCTGCTCCATTTCCAGCCCTGTTGCTGTTACATAAGGCTGGGTGCATGAGCCATCCCTGAGCACATAATGGATGCTGTATTTGCCTACGCTCATTGTACTTCCAGTCTCTACATCAGTGCTTTGTAAAGCCCTTTGGGATACTGGGAATGTGAAAGACGCTATAAAAAACCCAAAGCCTATTCTATTCTAGAACGGTGCTTTTAAGTCCTTTTATCACAGAATGAGGCAAGGGTTGAATTGAGCCCAGAAATAGCAATTTAAGGTTTTCATGAAAGACTAGAACAGTGTATGTTTGGTATATTTTAACATAATCTGAGAACACTAAGTGCACTAAAAGCATTCCACTTATTTGTGGGTGGGGATCTGGAGAGGAGGGGAGAAATATAAGTACTTGTTTTTTCTTTGGGAGTTCGTTTATTACAGACTCTGACAGAGATCTACCAGGAGGACAAAAGAGAGGGGTAGAAAAACACCCTCAGAGAGGTCTCTGATTGTGTGGATTCTAGAAGATAGTGGCCTGCTTCTGCTGTTTGAGTGTGGAGAGTTATTTGGGATGTGATCTGGAAGAACATAAGGGAGAAGGCTTTGAGTTATAAAAACCTACACCAAAGTTATAAGGTTCTGAGTTAAACAGAGTCATTGGTAGGACTGGCAAAGGTGTGGCTGTCTGCAGCCAGGGGTGCCAGGGGTTTAACCAGGGCATGGGAATCTAAGGGCAGTAGAAGATGGCACTGGAAAAATAAGAGTGGGCATCAGCCAATTCAGAATTCGGGCAGTTGCCTCCAGCAGCACACAGGACATTGCAGTGGGATCCAGGAAAAGGAAGAAAAGGGCATCTGGAGTGTCAGGATTTTGTGTCCCAGCCCATTTCATATCCCCTCACTGGCCATCCCAGGTCAGCTCTGTGCATGGACACCAGAACAGCCCCCACCATGGCTGGATATTTTATTAAATGCACCTTGGATTTGTCAGAGAAATCCAACACAGTCTGGAAGTACCGAGGAGTACCCTCTCGTGCCACTTCCTCAAACTTCGCTGCTTTGACATGTTTTGGCAAGAGTGAGTGCATACTGTTATTAATTCGAGGGTCTTTGCTAGAGGTATTTCACAGTGCCCACTGCAAATATGTTTCTACATCGAAATTTCCCAAGGAGAAAATGCTTGTGATAAAGCCCTATTAATTAGGTCTTGCTGAACTCACCAAGTTTAGTCTGTTTTTAATCTGTTTAGTCTATTTTCTATTAGTGTAGCTCTAACTTTTAGAATCAAAACATTTTATGATACTGAGTCAGAGGCTTTGCTGAAGCCAAGCCCATCAATGTGATTATCAGTCCAACTTGGAATCTCCCCAAATAATTAAATCAGGCTTATTTGATAAAACCTATTTTCTATAAAATCATGTTGACAGTCATTAATTCTATTCCTATCCCTTAATTCTTTATTAATTGGTTCCTCTATTAGCTCTTCCATTATTTTCACTGCATTTATGTCAGGATAAATTAGCAATCCAAAGTAACTTGTAATCCCATATAGTGAGTTTTATTTTTAATGTCACACTGTTATCAGACCATCCTGTTACCTGTAACTCTCATGTTATTTATGACTTTTGTTCTATTTATAGGTTAGGTATCTTCCAGACTGTCTCTTGATTTTGATTTAAAGTACCCAGACTGGTCTATAATAGTTGTTCATCTACTGGTGAACTGAAATGACCTCTTCACCTTCCTTGCCATCAGCAGCTTTCAGTTCAAAGGTTGTGTCCCAGCAAAATCAACTTCTCAGCTGGTTGTTTGCCAAAGCCTTTCAGCCGATTTATCCTCTCTCTGTGGAGACCTCCAAGCCTTGTAAGCCTGGTCTTCTCTTCCTTCTCCTCCTTTTTCATTCTGCACTTCCTTAAAAGACCTTCTTTTTCAGTTAGTGCACATTTTTTTAAAAACTTCTCTTTATCAACCTTGCTCTCAGCCCCTGGCCAGGGGAGCCGGGCTGTGACGATCCGCAGCCCTGTTTTGCATTCCTGGAGGACTGGATGGGGCAGGGAGGAGCAACAGCTCATGTATTTCCAGGACTGAATTTAGCACTTGTGGATTCATCCATCTGGAAGAGGTCGTACCCCTGCAGTCAGAGGGGATGCTCATACACAGAGCAGCTTGAGAGCAGCTTTTTGATAGAATTTTGATGCCTCATCTTCCTGATCTCAGCTGTGATGGACACAACTGTTCCTGTGCCTCACTTCCTCCTCACACTCTGTGCCCTTCAGCTGCCTTAATTTATTTCTAAACCTAGACACAAAAACACTCTGAAACCTGATCAGGTCTTCTCGCTTTTGCAAAAATCATCAGCTTTTTTTTCTGCTAGAGACGTTCTTTTTGTCTCAGAGATAAAAGAGTTCTCCCCTCCTACAGCAAACAACCTATTGGGAAATTCTGGGATTCCAGAGGACTACACCAGCTTGTAAGTCCTGTGGGGAGCAGCTAGGGAAGCTGGAGTTGTTTAGCCTGGAGAAAAGGAGGCTCAGGGGAGACCTTCTCAGTCTATACAACTCCCTGACAGGAGGGTGGAGTCAGGTGAGGACTGGTCTCTTCTTCCAGACAACAAGTGACAGGACATTGAGGACGTTGTCTCAGGCTCTGCCAGGGGAGAGTCAGGCTGGACATCAGGAGGAATGTCTCCATGGAAAGGGTGGTCAGGCATTGGAAGGGGCTGTGCAGGGAGGTTTGGAGTCCCCACCCCTGGAGGTGTCCAAGGTAGGGCTGGATGTGGCACTCAGTGCTCTGGTCTGGCTGACAAGGTGGGGATCGGTCAAAGGTTGGACTCGATGATTTTGGGGGCCTTTTCAAAACTTGGTGATTCTGTGATTCATACTTTGAATTACAAATCAACCTGAAGCTCACTTCAGGCGTCCTCTAAAACCTTTCCTCAGAGCCATCTCTTTACACTGCAGTTTACAAACTGATATTGAATAGAATTCTCTTTTTTCCATCGTTATTAACAGTTTGTCATCTCTGCTTTACCATCCTTGGCTGATGTATATTGGAACAGGCTGATACTTTTGTTAGGGTTTGCTTTATCCATTACATACTTTAAAAACCCTCTTTATGTTTTTTTGGCTCTGCCAAAGATGGATTTTCCCCTGCTATCTTTTGTCTGTATTAAAACACGTTGTGTTTAGAAGGGCCAATAGGCAGTGAACTTCAGATGTGGATTCCTGCTTTCATATAACAGTAATCATCATCATCATAAAAATATGGGGAAATAGCACTTACGTATTTTTATTTCCCTTGTCACTGCAGGTCTCTGTACAATATTGTTCAATACTATTATCTTGGTTAATTTTTAATGTCACAAGCACTGGAGTTTCTGCTGTTTCTCCACAGTGATATGTCCAGAGCCTAATAATATTCCTTTTCCATTTTTTTCCCCTAATCATGACCTTACATTTTTACTCCAGTGAAGTTTTGCCACAGCTACATTGTTGTAATTGAGGGCAAAACTTGGCCCTTTGACATCGATAGAATTATAGTAGAGATTAATCTATTCCACTTAGAGCATAAAATCTTTCCTTGTAAATCAATCCCTCCAGTCCCTAAATCATCTCTGAAGATGGTTTTTGAGTTCCCTCCAAGCTGTCAATACATTGTTGATGCTGAGATACTCAGAACTGACTGAATGTTTGTCTCATTGAGCCCAGAGGGAGAAAAAAAATGACCTCACTTGACAAGAATTTATATATATCCTAAATAACCCTGTTCTCCTGTTATTTGCTGCCATATTAACCTGATGTACTAATGTGTGATTTATTCTTATCCTCTCTGAATAATTCACTTCCTGAATAGCTGCAATTCAGGTGGTTTGTATTGGTTCATGTTGTTGTGCAGCTCAGATGTTGCTGCCTCTCCTGATTCCACGCTGACCAGCTGCTTTACTATTTTTGCACTTGGGCTTTTTGCTGATTTTTCACCTTAGATAAATAACCTTCCCTTTTTGGTTTCACCTCCAAAACGAAGCTAATAATGTGGCCAGGCTGCACTTTCCAATTATGGCTTAAAATGTTTGCATTTTTAAAGGATGTTTGGGCCTCCCCGTGGGAAGTATTATGACTCTAGTTGCTTCCCAGTGCTCTCAGAGCCAATCCAAAGTTTATTTAAGTATATAATGACAGTTTAATTGATCTGGTCTTTCAGTGCCTTTGTCACCATGTTCCTCTCCCCTTGAGAGGCACATGAGACGCTGGTTGGGACAGAGTTAATTTTCTTCTTAGTCACTGGGCCAGTGCTGCATTTTGGATACAGTATGAGAAGAACATTGATAACAAAGTGATGGTTTGGTTGCTGTTTATTCCCTAAATCCAGGACTTTTCAGCGTTTCTTGCTCTGCCAATGAGGAGGTGCACAAGCTGGGAGGGAGAATGGCCAGGACAGCTGACCCAAACTATCCAAAGGGACATTCCACACCACAGAGCTTCTTGTCCAGTAGAGAAACGCAGGGGATTTGACTGGGAGGGGCTGATACTGCTCAGGGATGGGGTGGGCATTGGGCAGGGGGTGGTGAGCAGTTGTGCTGCGCAGCACTTGTTTTTCTTGGGTTGTAATCCTCTCTTTCTCTTTAGTAGTAGCAGTGATATTAGTATTATTAGTACTATTATAATTTTTTGCTTTGTTTCAATTATTAAACTGTTCTTATCTTAACCTACAAGTTATTATTGTTTTCTAGTTCTCCCCATCCCACTGTGGTAGGAGGGGATGGAGCGAGCAGCTCTGTGTTCTTTGTTGCCAGCTGGGGTGAAACCAGGACAAGGGCCAAATCCTTGTGGTGTAAATCAGCACCCATCTTTTAACACTGGCTGAGGAACTGCCCGGCTCAATGACTCATTAGCTGCAAGCCTGGTTTAAAGGGTGAGATTATTTATTTTCACAATTTTTTTTTTCCATTATTGTAACATTTCCATGATTTTTCCATGTTTTCTGTCCTATTTGAGAGCCTTGGTTGGATGAGCCCAGCCCCAGACTGTCTCTCCTTGGCTGACTAAGCCAGACAGTTTTATTTCTACTGCTCGTGGTCTTTTTTTAAGCTGAGTGCCAGAAAGCACTGAGGTGAGCAGGGTGAATGGGCTGGGAAGAGGGAGAAACAGAGGAAAATTCTGGGACTTCTCTTTGACAGAGCAGCGATGAAGGTTAAGCTGGAGCCAGCTGGCCCTGCTGGCTGGCTCTGCTGATAGACAGAACCTTTATCAAGTGTCAGCAAAGACATGTGACATTTATCACCGTGGAAAGGCGGATGCTGCTGCACTGACAGAGTTATTCAGCACACGCCATCTCCACTGCACTGAGCTCCCTTAATGACACCATTTCTCCCTGAGACCAGGACAGCTCTTCCTTCTCCTCTTCTCTGCTTCTCCCTCAGCTTCCTTTTGATACTTTTCCCTACATACACTTTCTTTCCATTTTTTTTCCTCCTTTTTTCTTTGCCATTCCCTGTCATTTCATCCATTTTTCTTTTCACGCCTGTTTTTTCTGCTCCTTTCCAGCACTTCAGCCCTTTCCTCTGCCTTTCCTCTCTTTTTTTCTCTGCCCACGCAGCCCAGAAGAGCCCCACCAAACCCCACACCCTCAGGCCAGACATGGTGTGACTGCAAAAGAACAATTTCAAGCCTTGGCTTATAAAATATTTCAGATCACTTCGGGTCACAGGGAAGTTACCTGTCAGCTGCTGCTGGTAAAATTCCTGCTAAAAGGCTGGAGTTGCTTCATCAACTGAGTTAAACTCTTTTCCAGGTACATTAGGGCCGGGAGTGGAGCGTGTGGACGCAGCACTGGCTGCACCGAGCTGCTCCATGGGAGCAAGAGAGATGTGAGGCACTGCAATTAAGTGATTATGCAAATCTGAACAGGGATTTTGTTTTAAAGTATTTTCCAGCATGAGCACGATGTGATTGCAGGAGACATGCGAGCCATCCCCACAGCAAAGGAGCAGGGCCGGCCTGCCCCTACGGAACGCACACCTGGGAATAAGTGAGCCAGTCACTGGATGTCACCATTGAGCTGCAGAAATGTGGCTTCGAGTTCATTATTCATCTGCTTTTAAAAGCACTAAGTTTTTAAGGAAAGCCTCTGTCGCTGGCAGCCCTTGGGTGAGTCAGCACCTTGCTGGGGACTGCACCTTTTGCTGGGACTCGGCCCTGGTGTCTTGTCCCTGAGTAGGCGGAGTCAAAAATCTCATCCTGAAAGGGAACAGAGGGACCAGGGATCACTCTGAATTCTGTGAGCTGAGTTTGGAGGTGGTTGGGTGAACGTCCTGAGAACACAATGGCTCAGAGCTCGGCAAAACTGTTCCCATCTCTGCAGCATTTACACAATGCTTGCGGTGCTGTGGGAAGGTGGAGGCCCCACTAATGAAATACTCATGGAAATCATATTCTGGTGAGACCCCACCTGCAGAGCTGCACCCAGCTCTGGGGTCCCCAGCACAGGAAGGACGCGGAGCTGTTGGAGCAGGTCCAGAGGAGGTCACCAATTTGATCAGAGGGATGGAGCAGCTCTGCTGTGAGAGTGAGGCTGGGAGAGTTGGGAATGTCGAGCCTGGAGAAGAGAAGGCTCCAGGGTGACCTAATTGTGACCTTCCAGTTCTTGAAGAGGCTACAAGAAAGATGGAGAGATACTCTTTACAAGGGCCTTGAGTGACAGGATAAGAGGGAATGGCTTCACACTGAGAGAGAGGAGGTTTAGGTTAGAGATTAGGAAGAAATTATTCCCTGTGAGGGTGGGGAGGCCCTGGCACAGGGTGCCCAGAGAATCTGTGGCTGCCCCTGGATCCCTGGAAGTGTCCAAGGCCACTTGGTCAAGAACGGGGCTTGGAGCAACTTGGGATAGTGGGAGGTGTCCCTGCCCATGGCAGGAGTGTTGGATCTGGGTGATTTTTAAGGTCCTTTCCAACTCACACTCTCCTAGGATTCTATGATACCAGTATCGCACAAAGTCCCTTGAGCTTCACAGAAGAGCTGAGACCAGAATTGCCCAATCGGACACTCAGAAACCACCAGCACCAGAAGGATTTGGTGACCTAATGCATAACTGCTGTCCTGAGAATGAGAGCTCCAAACAGAAGGAAAACAGAATAATTTTCACTTAACTGGAAATGTTCAGTTGTTTTGAGTCTCTTAGGCTGTTACGTAGGAAATTATCTCTGATGATCCAATTAGTAGAATGGACTAGGGATCTGCATGGGATTGAGAATGTACTCAGAGCATAGATTAAAAGAAAATTGTGTATATCTATTAAAAAAAACAAAAAAGGGAGGTGGAAGGGGGTGAAAAAAATCCAAAGAAAAGAGAGATCCTTTCTCAGATTCTCTTACAAGAAATCACAGAATCTCCTGAGTCAGAAGGGACTCAAAAGGATCACTGAGCCACCTCCTGGCCCTGCACAGGTCGCCCCAACAATCCCACCATGAAAGACCATCCAAGGACTGATCTGATCATTCCCGAAGAACCAAAAAAATAGCAAGACTTTATTGCTGAACCCACTTGGCAAGTGTTCAGTGAGTCTTAGGATAAATAACTCTCTTGTTACACACAAGTCTGGACACGCCTGAGGTCAACCATTCTGGACATGAAATTGCAGTGGGACTGTGTTAAATAGCTGTGATTTCTGTGGGGTATTGGTCATCCTGTGTGAGCACGAGGCTGTGCTGCTTGCAGAAAATCCATTCCAGTGGAGGAGAAGGCAGAGAGAGGAGGGGCTGAGCAGAGCAGAGTGCAGGAGAATACTCATAGCAAAGGGGAGGAAGAAGAGAAGGGACAGGGAGCACTAATTTAGCACAAAATCAAGATGTTGAGAAGCCGATTAATTGAGGTACCAGGAGAGTTGGAGGAATAGAAAATCTTTAATTGCCTGTACACCGATGTGAAGATTCTGGGTAGGAAAGGAGGAATAGGAATTGCTCACATATGAGCACAATTTCGACCTACTTTGGAGCTACTGAAGCCTGATGGGAAGATTTGCATGAGTGGAATGCTAAAAGAACTGGTTACAATGCCTTTAGCAAGCAAAACCTGCCGAATAAAAGTAGGAGGACAATATTCTTATGTCAAAAATGGCATTTCATGTTTCTGAGTCTTTGAGAACTCAGCAGCAAGTGATCTGAATTAATATTCTCACAAATAAAAACCAAATCACGTCCTTTCTTCTACCCACTGCAGAGAAGAGAGAAACTTGATTTCTTGTCTGGCTCTTTACATGCCTCTCTATCATAGGTAGGAAGGAAAAGACGTTCATCTGCATGGCCTGTGAAGGAGATCTCACACTGCTAGAAATATGCTGGATTTTTTTTTCAAAAACAAAGACAAGAATTTCCCAAAATGTTCGATACAAGTTTTATCCAACAGGAGGATAGTGCTAGACCTCATCATCTTGACAGATAAAGAGAGTTCAGACCCAGAATTGAAAGTCAGAGAGCTGTTTGGATGCAAGTGGCATAGACTTTAACTCTTGCCACATGCAAATGGAATAACATCCAAACCACACAGATACACTCACCCAGAGCTGATTTCACAAAGATGAAAGCCATTATGAACCCTGTCATTTGGGTAAAAGGATTTAAAGAGAAAAAAAAAAATAAATATCTGGGAACTCTCTGGCAGCATTTTCTGTGCTTCAAAACTACCATTAGCATCAGCAAGGGAAAAAGAATTTTTAAAAGCCAAGGCAAACAAAGACATACTTGAAGAAGGGCTGGCCTGATGTTTAGAGGACAACTGACAATGTAAAATGTGACCTAGAAAACAAGTGCAGGTACCAGATTCAAGCCTCTGTGTTCAGGTTTGCTCAATGTGTGAGTGCAGAAAATGCAGCTCCCTCTCAGAGAGCAGCAGCTCTGCACAATTTGTGAGAGCCCAGTTTCAATATCTTCAGACCAGTGACTAAAGTGTGTCTGTGGATGAGCCCTCAGTCATTTAGCTGCTCACTGACATTGAAATTCAACTTTGCATCCCCTGCCAGCCCAAGAGCAATGCACCATCTGGAGCCCACATCCGCTCTGCTGAAGGGACACCAATAATTCATAGCTTGGCTCGTGCCAGTTCAGGAGTGAACTTCGGAATGAATGGGGAGGGAAAGACCAGCAAACACAAACATGTCCTGAAACACAGAAGGAATTCGTAAGAAGTGGGAACAGGCTTTAGACAGAAACCTTTTTTGTTCTCAGAAATGACTTTTCTGTAGCTTCTGATTTCCTCCAGCCTGGATCTCACTGACACCGTTTCAGCGGGGACTTAAGAGCCTGAACACATCCCATGTCTAGGCCCAAATCTCTCTGTGTCTCTTCTTTCCCAGAAGATTGGCAAGGGTTCAGTGGAGACTGTATAGCTGAGACTAGAAATAGCATATAATGGTATTTTTCTGCCTGTGCTTTAAAACACCCCAGGCTTTAATTAGGATAGCAGCCGTGCTAGAAATGCTAGCTAGACTTTGTGGTAGGGAAAATTGGAGGGGGATTTTTGTCTCTTACAATCCCTGTCTTTTTTTTTTCTTTCTGAATGGGTTGATCTGAAATACAGTTCTCAGAGTTCTTGTGTACACTAACATGTCTTTAGAAAGAGTCTGCCATCCATCTTCTCTATGCCAGGTTGATGGATTGGGAACCTCTGAGCAATATCTCTTGACTGAATGAGCCATCTTTGCACCTCCACGGGGAAAAGAGACATCACTGGGTGAAGCACGATGGATTGATACTTTTTTTTTTGCCAGCAGCAGAACTGAGATGTTTTCCAGAGTTTTCAGATATTGCATAATTACAGAATGCGGATGATACTCAGTGAAGAAATGGACAATTAAAAAAAAAAATTATGACTATATCCTCTACTAAAACAAAAAAATTATGACTATATCCTCCTCTAGATATCCAGGAGAATCTTGTTATGAGCAAGACAGAACTCTTTGCCTTCAATGTGCATCCCTTTTAGTTTCAGAGCTGTCCCATTCCAAGCTGTGGGTGAGGAAGGGCATCACTGGGTCCTGCTGAAGCTCATGAAATGAAAGCCCCTCTCCCAAGCACTGTTTAAATGTTCTGCCTGAGTTGTGCAACCAGAATTTTTTGCAGTGGTAACTTGGCCTGAGCCCAAATTTCAATGTGGATTATTCAGCTCTGCTGCTCCTATATGCAGGTCCATGCTCCAGCAGTCACAAGAGCTATTTAAAATAAGGACACAGATGCCTAAAACTCTCTTTCAAACTCCAAGATGCAGAACCGTGAGTCTTTGTTTGCAAAACTGGTTCCTGCTTAGGAGAGGGGGAGATTTACAACACTGAAGTTTAGGTAACCTGTCTTTGAGGTGCTCCTTCAGCATTCAGAAGAAGAGGGGTTTGTGCAAGGGGAGCTTCGGATCTGCTCTGGAGAGGTCTCCTGGGAAAGGTGTGTTTTTTCACTGACCACATGTAAAGGCTGAGTGACCACGTAAACCACTCCAAGTTAGAGAGAGAAAAGAAGGAGTATGGATGTCCTTCCTGTTTCTTAGAACCTCACTCGTTGACTGAAAAGTGTCCGTAAGGCACTGCCTTACCAAAGTACCGCTCGCCCCGTGGACCAGGACATCCATCAGATCACAGCTCACCAGCACAGTCCTCCAGTGGCTCCCTCAGGCCCAGGCAGCTTCTGTCACAGTGTCACTGTGTAGCTGCACAGCCCCCCAGCACTGTCAGGGACCCCACTGGTCAGGACCCTTTCCAGAGCAGCATCTGGCCCGCCTGGAATGGCAGTTTTGTTTGGGGCACCCCAAGAGTTAAATCTCTATGTTGTTTTCCCTTGGTGGGAATGAGAGAAGCAAAACAACATAGAAATAAAAAACTAAGAAAAAAAAAAAAAGAATAGAGCTAGGGAGGGGGAGGGGAAAAAAAGGAAAAACAAGCCTAAAACAAAACTCTGGAAAGAGAGAAACAAATATGGTTTAATAACTGGGACGCAGTCTACAGTTTGTGAAATTAAAGCTCTGCTTTCTGCTGGCTGGCTGCCAAAGTTAGGCACAAACAAATCCAGGGAAAAGCAGGTTAATGAGAGACATCCCGAACAAAAAATAGCAAAAAAAAGGGAAAGCAACAAACTCACAGAGCTCCTACTGATGAGATAAATAAGATTTGAACTGACAATATCTGTTCCGCTTGCTGTGCATATTTTATTTGCTGCAGCCAGTCTTTAAGTTTCCTAGACACAGTTTTCAGCCTCATCCTCTCAGCAGCCATCACTGCATCCATCTTATCTGTCCTTCAACTTGTCCAGCGCTCATCACAGCAGGATTTGGTTGCATCCTGAGCCTGTTGCTAGGACAGAGGCAGCTGCATTGGGAAGGCATTTGCTGCACGCTGCATCTGTCAGGAGGCTGCAGAGCCGGAATAATTCTTGATATGATAGACCAGGTGTCAAAAGCAATAAATAAAAATAATAGTGAGAATCCCTGATGAGAAAGGAACTCAGCTTTTCAGAAGCACCAGCCTGGAGCTGTCTTTGCAGAAGGTATTTTTAACTTATTTTGATTGTTTTCCAATCTCCATCTGATGTTCCAGCTCAGTTCTTCTGCAATTATTTCTCCCCCTGGTGCTGGCTTGTTTGAACTTTCAAGACTAATGGGATGGTTTAAGGGACCAAATCACAAAATCTGTAATTCCCACCAGGTTTTCTAAAACTGCAGGTTTGAGTCCCATGGCCTGACTGAGGAGTTAAATTCAGGTTATACCGAGGTTACAGCTAAGCTGCTGCAAAAATCCTCCCCTTCAGCTGTTGACTCCCAAAAGGATGGAGAAGGAAACAAAAATCAAAAAAAGTTCTTCTACCTCGAGCATACGCCCATGACCCTGAGTGAAAAGAGCAGTCAGGGGCCTTTGGTAATGAGACAAAGCCAATTAGGAAGAAACATGGAAGCTGATAGGAGTATTTAACAATGCTTTTTCCTCCCCTTTTGGGAGACTGCAAGACCCGTCTTCCTCACAAAACCACTGGACAGGTTTGTTTCCTTTCCCAGTTCTATAGGAATCTGTCTGGGAAAAGGTCTATGACGCCACCTAGAATAAAATCCCAAAGTCTCTAAAAATCTACTCTGACTTCACAGACAGAACCTCAGTATTTTGGTTTCCACATCCACAAGTCCCATCCTCTGTTTCCTAATGAATTGCACCTACCAGCTTTTTCCATATGTCCACTGGGCTGGTGGCCAAAGGCATGGAATAAAATGTACATTCAGCAGGATTTGAGCTCATGGTTTGAACATGAGTCTTCCCAGAAAACAACCTGAAGCATTCCTCTTTCAACTGCACGTGCTCAGCAGTATTTATCTGTTGGTCAAGTTTCATTCCAGAAGCACAAACATCCTCGATTTCGGCTTGGATATGGACACAGCTTCAACAACGCATTCATTTACTCTGCTTGAAAGCTACTAAGGGCCTGGTAAATGAAAGTCTTGCCCAGAATTTTCCTAGAGAAGGGATTTTTCTCCATGATTCAGGGCTGTATTTCCCTCCCCTTTCCACGCCTTGGACAATCAAGGCTGTCAGAGATGTCCAGTCTTTGTTCATATACAGTCTGGTCTCCTTTTATATACATTCAACACACAGAAAAAATCCAAAAGGACCTTTTATCCCACCCATTTAATAACTATTTAGTCAGGGATAACTGAATTTGGGTTGGTAAGTTAGAATGCCTGACCTTTTGGCTGCTAAATTTAGGGGAAGTAAGTCTTATTTTCTTAGACAAATCCCTTTGAGAACGCTTCATATCTCAGAAAATCCAGCTCCAGCTCTCAACCCAACAGAACAGTGAAGAATCCCAGCCTCATAGAATCAGAAGATCCAGTTCTACCAATTCATTCATTTCACAATCCTCTCCTTGGATGCAACCCCACAGAGCTTGTCCATTTTCTGTGCTAATGCATCATAAAAATCCCGTATGCAAAAATAAATAGAAACATATTTTTTTCCCTTTCCTTTTCTTCAAGTCGCAAGCACTGGGGGCAAAAAGGTTTCTCCAAGCAATGTAATTCTATGTTAGTTCAAACAGACACGCAGGAAAATATGCCACTGAAAAGCTACAGGGGATTTTGAACATCTTCCTGCTGATAGGACAGATAGATGGCCACTGATGTGCTATTAATTAGCAGAATGAAGAGTCATGGATTGAAAAATCCTTGGGACCACAGTCTCTTTTTCTTTGATGTCTCTCAGGCCTCAGTCTAAGCTTGGAGCCCCGTGCAGCTTTCCCCACGACAAGAACATCAGCATCCTTTAGGATGTTGCCAAAGCCTAACTGATGTGTGGAGACAAATGCCTTTGGTAAGTACAAGATGTCTACAAGACAGTCCTCACCCTCACAATTACAGTGTGAAATCCCACCGGGAAAGCCGGGAAATGCAAGGGCAAATAATAAACAAGTGAGGAAAATCAGGAAAAGGAGCAAAATCAGACACCAACTGTGTGCGCTCTTCCCCAGCCTGAGGAAGACATTGCCAGTCTTCACATGTCCCACTGCAGCGAGAGTGCCTAGAGGAGAGGAAGGAAGTGTGATGTGAAGGGAGGCAAACACAGCGGTGGGTGATAAGAAACTACCTGAGCGCAGGATAAAAAATAAAATCATTAAAAGGATGGCATTAGGTTATTTAATCTGGGGGGAAAAGGATGTCTTTTACAGCAGGAAAAGATTTATATGCTGAGCTCTGGACTTTGATGTTTTCTACTCTGTGCATTTTGGTTCCCTTGAACCACAAGACACAAAGATGCAGTGATTAGCTGCGTACTCCAGTACGTAGATTTGTACATAATTCATATTTTGACTTCTCTAAGTTTGCATAATAAATAGTTTAAACACTGCAGAAAATGTCTGAGAGAGGAAATTAGGATTCTGAATGAAAAAGTTAATTATACCTTGAAGGATATTTTTTTCAGATATATACGGACTAGAAAAAAAAAGCCTAGAAGTGGATAATTTAGGAGATGGAAATGCAGAAAATTATGGGAGTGGTAGCAACAGGAGAGTTATCGCCTTAAATAGGGTAATTAGACTAACTTAATTTTTTTAACTGTGGCATTGCATTATAGACAAACAATTCAATAAATAGCAGCCTGAACACTGCTGCTGCAGCTCCTGATGCTTCTCGGGGCTGTGGAGAATTTGGCTTTTCATTTTCAGCAGCGTTGTCTGCACTAGGAATACTGAATTATCATAATGGGCTGCTTCCTATAGTAAGTCATAAAGGGCAGGGACAGGAAATTATGGAGGAGTGGAAAGGAATATTGACATCATTAAATCAATCACTGCTGATTGGATCCAGGGACTGATGAAGCAGTGATTGGATCTGAAGCTGGAAGACACTGGGGACCAGCTCTTTAAAGATATTTAAGGACTTAACTTTTGCTGATTAAAATAGGAGTTAGTCACCTAAATAGGGGTTAGATGGCTGATATCATGAGGAACCCAAAATATCTCAGGCCTGAATATCGATCCTGAAGGAAAGCATGTTCCTTCTAGTTCTCAGCAGTGATTACACCAAATTGTGTTTTAGGATGTGTGTGACAGTGCACTCACCCCTTGTGAGTGAGAAGAGAAAAAAGAGAAAATGGAGAAAATATCAGACATATGAACTAAAGCAGACATTAGCTCCAGAGAAGGAGATAACAGTTCTTCTCCCAGAAATTTCTTTCATTCATTTTCTAGTCCATGTGGTGGAAATCCTCTGTACACCCCTTTCCTTCCAGCCCCTGACACGACGAGCTGGGACAGCAGTGCTGGGAGTCTCTCTGACGTCTGATAACCACCTCAATGCACGTCTGAGGTGCCTTTCAACTTGAGCTGCCTCAGCTGTCACCCACACACTGCTCTGCAGGCAGATAAACTTCTGCAGCCTCCTGTTTGTCTCCCCTCCACTGTTTTAAGTCACACTTCAGGCTTGCATTGATTCTCCAACATACTGAGGAGACAAGGGGCAGGGATGCAGCAGAGCAAGCTGCCTTCAATTACACAGCCATGAACTGACACCTGCCAGGCCTCTCACACAGCATCTGATCACCAATTAAAGGGATGATTTATGGTTTAAAGAGAGGACACCCTTCCTGTCTCGCAGGCTGTTTGGGGAAGACACCAATTCACAGGCAGCAAAAAGAACCTGGGTTCTCTTGGCAAACACTTTTTCGGCTGCAAATTCCACTCATCATCTCGTCAGTGCCAAATGTGGGGTAAGGAAGCTTCAAAATGTTTTACTTGAGTGTCATTTGCCTTCCAGGCAAAAGAGGCATGGATCAACATGTGCCGATGGGATGGGGAGAGGCCTTTCTGCCAGCTCCAGGAGACGTGACTCAAAGTGGCCCTGGATTTTCTGTGCAGAGGATCAAAGGGTGTTCCCTGTACTCCCAAACATGCAGTGTGAGGGGAAGAAACCCCCCTGACTCCAGCAGGGTCTGTCTATGGAGATTATAATTCTCCTCTTTTATTTTTTCCATTATTTTCCTGTGCATATTAATTGTGGTATAACAGCAGGAAGTTTAAGAGACTCCAGAATGGGCAGGCAGATGACTGTGACGTGTTTTTTGCAAAGGTTTTTTTAACCTGATGTGATTTACGTGATTCTTAAGAAACTTAACATAAAGGAGTGGCAACCTGCAACACATACAGCAACAGATCCAGATGGATGGAAATGAGGAAGAGTTGAGCTATGCACCTGCCAGACTTGAAGAAACTAATTTTGCAAGTCCTAATTTTTATGGCATAACCAATTAAAATTCGTTCCTGGGTGTCTGATAGGGACTAATGGTTAGTGGGAATTGTATGAGGACCAGAGAAGGACAAACATAGTTCCTACATTTGGAAAGGGGAGAGACGGCCCCAGGGAACTATAGACCAGTCATTTTAACCCAGAAAAATAATAGATTAAATTATTAATTAATTTATGACCGCCTGGAGGATAATAAAAATAAAAGGTGCAGTCAACATGGACTTGCAAAGAACAATTTCTGTCATATCAATCTAATTTTCTTCTTTATTAGAGCCACCTGCCATAGTGGTTTAGGAGGATGCAGCAGTCGTGATGTATCTTGATTTTAATATCATCCCACTGCATTTTCTTAGACGCAAACAAGGAAAATATGATCTAGAGGAAGTCTTGAATCAGGATGGGTCCTCAATTGGCTGAGGAGTCACACATGAATAGTTCTCCTCTAAACTGGAAGGACATTAGGATTGGAGTCCCACACTACTTCAATATTTTCATTATCTATGTGGATGATGTACTGAGGTGCACATCTATAAAATTTACAAATGACACTTTGCTGGAAGGGACTGCGAGCAGTTTGGGAGACAGGATTGGAATTTAAAATGATTCTGATTCATCGGAGGAGCAGCAGGAAATCAACAAGATGAAATTCAATAGGACAATGGTGCAAATGACTCCTCAGGAAGGAGAAACCGTGGCTGTGTCCATGAAAGGAAGAGAAAGTGCCCTGACGGGAGCACTGTGGAAAAGGCTCTGGGGTTATGATACTTCCCAGGATGAATATGAATTAACAGTGAGGAGAGGAAAATCTCCCCTGGAAGGCAACACCAGGCAGGTCGTACATCCTGCTTAGCTGGGACTGGGGAGGCTTCAGCAGCAGAGGGAGGGCTTGGGGCACCTGTTTCATGATGTGCACAAACTTCAGAGGTTCAAACAGATGCCAGCAAGAAGGGGAGAAGTTCCAGGAAACAGGACCTGTGAGAAAAGCTGAAGCAGTTAAACCTTAATAAGAAAAGACTGAAGGAGGCCACAGTGCAGGTTGGTGATGTGCTGCAGGACATCTCAGTGGGTTCTGAGGGTGTAAGACAATAAGTCTGAGGTTTAATTCCCAACAGGAAGGAGAGCTGTGCTAAGTAAGAAATTTTAGCTCTTAAATCAGCTAGAAAGGACAGCCGTGAATTATCTGTTACTGGGTGCTTTTAAGAATACTTTAATAAGCTTTCTGCTGATGGACATCTAGACGAGGGATGTTACATTTCTTTAAGCTGAGAAGTGACTTCCATTTCAATTGGGATCACAATCTCTGTCTTTGGAAGTGATCAGAAAGCCATCTTGGAGATGAATCTCTCTGCCAGAAGCTCCATCAAAATCGATGCAGCTGCAGACAATACTGAAATAGATTTAAGGAAAAAGTGAACTGTGCTCAGAGGAGTTGTAGGTACATACATTAACAACCAATGTATGCTAATCCATTCCTATCAATCCAATGATAAAATAATAACATCCAAAAGTAAGTTTTTGCTGGTCCTATTTCAATTTTGAAAACGAGTTCAGTGTCTGAAATCTTGTCTGGCTCTTTTTTTTTTTCCCCCCTCAATTATATAATTTGGGATAATGAGAAGTAATACTTCTCACAAGCCTTTCCTCACTTAAACCATAGTAGCTACAATATTCTTCCTACTCTTCCTACCCACAGCAGACTTCTTCATAAATAAAGTCCGTGGGAGTCTGGTACTTCACACGTGAATATCCTGTCTTCCCCCATGCTCCTCACAATGGTAATCCCTGCCATGGTTATTATTTATTCAAAAGGTAATGAATAATAATAAATAATGTAAGTGATTACTGAGGTGTGATTAATGAATAATGATAAATAATGGGGGGGAGTATTGCTGCTTGTCGGAGAATATCTACTTATTACAAACCATGAAGTAGGGCAGGAAAGCCTCATGCAGTGATGAAATAGCCATTCCATCACCATTTTCCGAAGGGTTGAAGGCTCTCAAATTTTCTCCAAAATGCACCATTTTCCATGCATTCATTCCGCTTAACAATCTGCATCCCTGTAAAACTGCCAGAGGCAGAGAAATGTCACAAGTTTACCCCTTCTTGTGGGTGGTTAAATAAGAAAGAAACTCTTCTGAAAATCAAATCAGCATTTCAGGTGCTGAGGTCTCGGGAATTTGATTATGAGGGTTGAGTTTGAGTCTATAATTTTCCTTAAGATTGGCCTCACATGGCCAATTACACACATCCCACAATCCACCGTAGTGATAGAAAGATCATGATCTGAAAGAAAGAAGAAGGAAAAATGAGGAAGAAAATCCTGCTTTTGATTCTCATCTTAATGGTAATGAGAAAAATTGTGGCTAATTATAAGGGTTAATTGGCATTTGCACAGGTGCAGATGTGACATGTATGTACACACTCTGTTTGCTACAGATGTTGAAACCTAGTTTTTATTTCCTAAGGAATTACTTTGATTTAACAAAACACAGGTACCTGAACTGGATGTAAAGTGGCTCCGTGGCTTAGAACAGCCAGGAATCTGCCCAGTGCATCCAGGTCTTGCTCTAAAACCTGAAATCACTTTCCTGAGGAAGAGGCTGAGTTAGTTTCTCTCTTACAAGTGAAAATCTGGAAGAATGGTGAGGAAACTGGAACTGCACTGGCACAGGGTGCCCAGAGAAGCTGTGGCTGCACCATCCCTGGGAGCGTTCAAGGCCAGACTGGATGAGGTTTGGAGCATCCTGGGATAGTGGAAGGTGTCCCTGCCCATGGCAGGGGTGGAATGAGATCTTTCAAGTCTTTTCCACCTCAAGCCATTCTGTGATTCAGAAACAACTGGGTTTTCTCAAGCTTCATCCCTGGCCTGAGCAGAGGTGCACTTTCAGCTGGCTGTTGCCAAGGCTGCAGGAGCCGTGGTCAGGCTGTCTCTGCAGCAGGCAGATGTTTGTGTCTGACAATACCTAAGGCAGGAACAAAAGAACACTTATAATTCTATTGAGGTGCAGACAAGAATTAAATGCTACCACTCTGGGGGAAGGGCAGGGGAAGCATTCATGCTGCAAAGAGTGAACAGCTCCGAGGCTCTGCACAGGGCTTTGCATCCACGCAGGAATTACAGCTGGAAGAGGTTCCTGCACGTGGGCCTCGGCTCCCCAGGAAGCAGGATGTGAGCTCATGCAGCTGCCTGGCTCTGAAGCACAGTGATCCTGGACTGCAGCTCAGCCACAGAGAATGTCCTGTGGTGAGCTGTGAACCCTTTTGAGGGTGATGTGGATCTTGGAAAGCTGCTGCCAGATGGATTACGGACGTTACTTCCCTATGTTGTTCCTAGAGGAAGAGCAGCACCCTTGGGTTCATGCTGGTCAGAGCCATGGAAAGAACCAAGGAGCTTGTTTGTTTCCTATCAAGTGGTTGACATCAGCAAGAAAAAATCAGTGGCAGAAAGAAAGGTCACTCTAGAGATGTCTCCTTTCCATATCCTTGATATGCAGTTCATACTAAGAAATATCTAGGTATTGCACCCCATAAGCCATTTAAATCCCAGTATTACCAGGTTGCCATGCACACCTTTCTTTCAGGGGTCTTTTGGCTTGATTTCAGACCCTTCTTCAACTTCTACCGCTCTATTGTAATTCTACAGTTCACCTGTTCTGTGCCCAGGGCAGCAGATGTTGAGCCCTACAAGTGTTTTCTTTCAAGAATCCTTGGGTCCCAAATTTTGGCACTTATCCTTTTCGCTGTTATCCAGGGTGGACAAAGTGCATACGGGCTGAAGAAGAAAGGAAGAGAGACTCATGGGCCTATTTCTTTGCTAAAACCCTGAAGAATTGCCCATCTTGGCACAGGGGGAAACCTTTTATGGCTTTCCCATTGTCTCTGTCAGGTGATATGTCCCAACCTGACACAGGCAATGGCCTGTTTGATTTATCTCAACTCTCCTTTCTTCAAGCTCACAGCAACACAATAAATAAAGAAACCAAAATAGTAGATGCAATTAGAGCTGGTGCTGATCCAACTATTTTGAAGCTGACTGATCCAAGGATTTTGAAGCTAACTCCAATGAGGTAAAGTTATACTTCTGCTCGTTTAACTTTTCTTGTTCAGCTCTTTAGTGAGTTCTTTACATCTTTCAGGACAGGTAGCAGTACAAAACCATCCAGGAAAATCAAGAGACAAGTGTTGTTCCTAGCAAGAGGAAACATTTTTTCCAGTTATCTAACAACAGCCTGTCAGCTAACGACCCTATGATATTAAAGTCACTCCTTTCAGCAAAGCCCTTTGAAAAAGCCCAGACTCTGACACTGAAATGCACTTGGAATGTTGAGCCAGCAGAGAATGGAGCATGTTGGTGTGCAGGGCTCCCTCACTCTGTTCCAGGGAGGAGTTGGGCAGCACCACTGGTTTCCCAATAAACATCTGATGGCGACTTACTGACTTCCAGATTGTACTGAAGGGACCATCTGACAGCTGGATCAGCATCCACTGCTCCTCTCTTAAGGGGTGCAGCAAAACCTTTGGTGTGTAAACAGCCTGGCAAGAAATCAGCGAGAGAATGGGTTGGGAAGAGGAAGAAAATTACTTCAGATGATACCAGCAGACCCTGTCAAGATCAGTTTTCCTCCTTTGGGATTATTTGATGCATCACCCTGCAAACTGAAGCAGAAAAGACACGAGAAAAAAGCATGGAAAGGAGAGGCTGGGGGGTACCAGGCTCTTCTGGTGCTCTAGCAGTGATTTGGTGATTAATAACAGGAAACTCACTGAGCTTCTTGTGGGATTTGCCACCTCTCAGGCTTTGTGCTATTAATCCATTTGATAGCCTTTAGGACACTGTTTCTCTTTTCAAATGGAAAATTACTAATTTTTTTTTTTTAACAAAACAAAAATATTAAAGTTCTGTCACCCTTTTCATATCCAGCCACACAGAAATAAGGCCAAACCTCTGAGCCTCATTAATTTTTTTCCCTCCCCATTTTGCTTGTTGATAGCATGTGGAAGTGCATTTTCATCTCTCAGTTCAATTGCTTTTTGCCATAAGTTCATGCAACGTGTCCAGGTGTTGTGCAGACCACAGGCTGAGAAATAGTTCTTTAGAGATCGTGCCATGAGGGAGCAAATGCAGTAAACAGAAGTGAGAAAGTTCCTGAATGTCCGCTAGTCAACCCTTTTGCTTTCCAGTAGGGTCAGGAAGATCAGTGCTTTTGAAGACATGAACTTGTCTGGTCTGTTTTTAAAAGCCTCCAGCGACGGTGATTTCACACTCTCCCCAGACAAGCAGAAATAGCTCTGAGAGCTCGGCTACCTTGAAAATTGAGGCTGAGCAAGGCAAAGTTTTCCTTCCATCCATGAAGACCTTGCAAAAGCAGAAAAGCAAGCAGGAAAAGCCCAGAGAGAGCTATTAATGACCCCTCCGGGAAGGCAGCAGCTGGCAGCCACCTCAGCCTCAGCACAGTCTGTGGAGATGAATTGCAGGTGCTTCCATCCCATAAGTCTATGAAGTCTCCTTTCACTTTAATATTTATGGGAAGCCACTCTAACATATCAAAGGTGTGCTCATCTTCACTCCATTACTCACGAGAGAGATAACTCAGTGTGTCAAAGATGCCCTGATCAAGGGGCAATTTCTCTTCTCCCCATGCCAAATGCAGACCAGGTGTAAATGGATGCATCTCCATGAAAATTGTATCGTTTCATGCTGGCACTGAGCAGAGCCCTGTTGCTCAGTCTACTGGAACATTTCCCAGATACCAATGTCTCAGTTCAATCCAACGCACATCACATGGCCCTTTTCTTTAAGCAGCCCTACGGAAAGAACAGACTGGAATTGTGCTTTCATGCCTTAGTACTTTGTTTAAGAGCACGAAATTGTCTCTTGGTGAGAGAGATGGAGGCTTTCAAGCTGGCAAAGAGGAGAGACATTTTTAAGCACCCTAACCCAGAGGGATGCAATAGCTGCCGAGGCTGGGATTCATCTCCCTTCCCTTCAGAACTGGAGCAGAGAGAGGGCTGGGATAATCACCCCAATCTCTCTTCAGGCTGGGGCTGTGTGTGCCCCCCCAGAGGATTCAGCTGACCCAGATTAGAGCCTGTTCTGGAGAGGGAAATGAGGCGTCTTCCAGGGGAGCCTCTTGCTGCTGGCTGCAGAGGCAGCCTGGTGTGCCCACATCAGCCTCAGATGTTGAACACCTAGATGTTTAAATTAAGGAAATGAGTGTCCCTCTGCCTGGCGTACCAGATTCCAGTGGTTTAAATCCCTGTGCATTAAGAACAGTTTACGAAATTCTGCTTCAACCTTGTGTTGAGTTGGAGGTCTGAGAAACAAAAAAGGGGGAAAATACTCTTGTGCAGCCATTTTATTTCAACATTTAAAAAAAACGGGGAAATTCTGGAATGCTTCTGGCCCTACAAGTTCCTTTGGAAATCCCAGGGAAATTCCATCCACAAACCAGGCTTAGGGAAGGTACCCAGCAAAAATAAAAGTCTTTGGAAATAAAATTGCATAGGGCACAGAAAATGAGCAATGAAGCTTCAAAAAGTCTTTTTTTTTCTTCTCTTTTTGAATCTCAGAGATCTCAGAATTCCTCTGGCTTCATCATTATCTGTCATGCTTAGGGAGGCTTAGTATCAGTTTTCACTGACCTTTGGGCTTTGGTTTGTTTTTGTTTGGGTTTTTGTTTGTTTGTTTGTTTGTGTTTGCTCTGTTTTGTTTTTGTTTTTGTTTCCCTGACTTATTACACTCCCCTCTTTCTGTACTCCTGCATCTCCAAGTAAATCCAAGAGAGCTTTATTATTTATAGAGCAGCACAAGTATCTCTGGTGCTTTATAAACCAGTACAAATGCATTATCTGCCCTCAAAGTGTTCTCATCACAGAAGTGTCCAGAAGATACCAAAGCCCGTAGTACGAGTGGAGGAATGGGAACGTCACCATGGCATTGAGGTGCTGATGTCACCACTATAAACAGTTTTGTGGGAGAGGGTGATTGGCTTGTGGTTTCCCTGCCCGTGGCAGGGGTTTGGAACAAGATTGGCTTTAAGGTCCCTTCCAGCCCAAACCATTCTGGGATTCTGTGATCTTCTCTGAAGGGAGGACTGTACATTCGATAGCCTTCAACGTGAAAAGCAAAGACAGAAAAGAGACGCTAAGGACCAGTGGTCATTTGTCATAGAATCACAGAATCCTAGAATGGTTTGGGTTGGAAGGGACCTTAAAGCTCATCTCCTCCCACCCCCTGCCATGGGCAGGGACACCTTCCACTATCCCAGGGTGCTCAAGCCCCGTCCAACCTGGCCTTGGACACTGCCAGGGATAGGGCAACCTTTTATTTATGGGGCAACATTTTATTTATGTTTCATGAAGGATTACTTCAGACAAGCTCAGTTTTGTCCTGGGGGCTGCGTGGCAGTTGGCACCCGCATCAATTTAATCAGGAGAAACAGAGTCCATCCTCCCCCCACAATGTGAACCCAAGTTCAATGGCAACTTGAATGTTCCGTGAGGACAAGAGGAGACTGGAACACTCCAGCAGAGCTCATTTGGATGCCACCTGGATCTGTGCAATTCTAATGCAGCACTGTCAGTAGGAATGTTCTCCCTCTTCTCTGAAAGGAACATTTTGAGTGTTGCCTGTGTGGAAGGTAAAGAGCTCCAGACAATCGATGTGTTCAAGTACACAGCTTTGAATGGGGTGAGGAAATGTAGTCATTGAGGAATAAAAAAATGTTTCTGGGTACTGATGAAGTACATTCTGTGCTGTGTAGTCTTGGAGCAGGTGTGATCTATTTTGGCTAAAATGACTATGAGAAAAGGAAAAAGCTGGAATTGCCGCTTTTAAAAGAAAAATTTTCCACTTTTTCAGAAAGTGAAAAAAGGAAAAATATGTACACAAGTGAGGCAGATACCGTCTCAAACAGATCCTTGTTGGCTCTGTGTTATTAGAATAAGCACTATGACATCTGTGGACACAAAGTGCATCAGGCTGCACGCGTCCATGGCCCTGCACACACCAACACATGCACACACTCTTCCTTCATCCTACATTAGTACTGTTGTACTCTGATTTCCAGCTCCAAAGCTGCCAGGAGGCTCTCCTGGCTACACACAGACAAGATATACACAGGCACAAACAGCGTTCTGCTCAGTGAGGCAACAATTTGCCTTTTAAACCATTATCACAGTCAGTACTGTGGTTGCTGGGATGGATTTCCTCAACCCACATGAGCAGGTGTGAGGGGAAAATGGAACCACCCCAAAACCAGACCCGGTAAGGTCTGCCTGGGTAATACAGGGATGTTCTCAGAGCTCTTGTACATGCATCCATCACACCAAAACTCACATGGATACACACCCTAAATTTCCATTCCCTCCTTCACCCAGGAACATACCTCCATCTAAAGTTAGGAAACTCTACCCAGACCTCAGCTGCCATCTATTTACTCCCACACACTCCCTTCCACAGCCAAAATCTAAAAAAAAAATTCCCATCACCGCATTCCCTTTTACCCTGCAGTCAGAAATAAGTCCCAGGAAGCTGCCAGAGGTTTAGAAGCTAAGCCAGCCATGCGCAGCTCCGGTGCTGCTGACATTACCAGACGGCATTAATTTAATTCCACTCAGTTATGCTTTTAAATTTGATTTGAAAAATGTGTCATAAAATACCATTAAGTACAGTGCAGCATTTTGAAGCAGGCTGTGATGTTCCCTGCACTGACAAAGTCATGAGGAAGGGAATGTAATTTTCATAGCTAAGTACTGGGGGGCATGTTGGGAGAGATTCCTTCAGAGAGTGGGTTGAGTGAATCAAGAATCTTGAATAAACATTATATTCACTAAATAATTTCATGGTGTAGCAGATCCAGAGACCTCTGATTTCGTGCTTTAAGGCCAAGGGTTGATGGAGAAAGAAAACGTACATACAAAAGGGGAAAGGAAAGGAAAGGAAAGGAAAGGAAAGGAAAGGAAAGGAAAGGAAAGGAAAGGAAAGGAAAGGAAAGGAAAGGAAAGGAAAGGAAAGGGACAGTGAGGCAGATTTCATAAAATCATGGAGTGATTTTGGGTTGGAAGGGACCTTAAAGTTCATCCATTTCTACCCCCTGCCATGGCAGGGACACCTTCCACTATCCCAGGTTGCTCCAAGCCCTGTCCAACCTGGCCTTGGACACTGCCAGGAGCAGGAGCAGCCACAACTTCTCTGGGCACCCTGTGCCAGGGCCTCCCCACCCTTCCGGGGAAGAATGTCTTCCTAATATTCAATCTAAATCTGCCCTCTTTCCGTTTAAAGCCATTCCTCCCTGTTCTATCACTACATGTCCACGTAAACAGAAAATTCAACACCTTTTGAAGGCAGGGTGACTTTTAACTGGTGCCCATTTTAACTCCAGGCCACATCCACTCTCTGGGAAGTTAACATCCCTTACAGCAGGCATTAGAGTCCAGTCTCGTTTTTGGTTTTCCAAAACACAACTTTTTCTCCAATTTCTATAGGCAGCCCATTTGTTCAGCCCTGGGCTAGGCATCCTCAGAAGTACCTGCACACAGAGCTGGCTTGTCATCTGCAGTAGCTGGCACATAACACCTACAAACACACACCTGGTAACGAAGGAGCAGATGGCCTCACGAAAAGGACTGTGTTGGAAATATTTTCTCCTATCCAAAACCTCAGATTCATTTCTTCTCTGTCCACAATCTGATTTTTATTCTGAGAAGGCAAAATTGGTAGTGCCTGATTCATAAGAAAAAATTGAGTGAATAAAAAAATAAATTCTGTTAATTGTCATTATTTTGTGTTTCAGTATTGTTGCGAAATTATCGTAACTTCAGACAAAAAGAAACACTAATGGGGGAGTTATGCATTCCTCATGCTCAATATGTCAGAATTTCCACCGATTTCTTTATGAAAATTTTAGAAGCAGACAAAGTTTTGTACAATCCTAAAATGCTCTTCCCCGTGTCTGGCAGTGAGTGCCATACCCCTACTGACAGCAAACCTCCTCAGTGTGAGGGTGGGGGGCTGAACAGGCTCTGCCATGGACTCCTCCTGATGGTTTTCCCCCGGGGGACGGGGCTGATGGCTGTGACACCCTACGAGGAGCTGGGTTAGGGGGCTGCATCTCTCTGCATAGGTCCTTGGCTTCCCCCCACCGCCTGTTGTGATCCTGTGTGTTTGTGGGGATGAACCTTTTATCACAGAACCAAGCGCTGACCAACACCAAAACCAACGTGATAATGAGTGCATCTGGACAGCTTCGCTCTGGGCTCTTAAGTCAGCCTTAGAAAGGTGGAATGCATTGCCTTCACCCTTTTAATTTAAACCTAAAGTGTGGTTCCTGCAAAGTACCCAGTGAGGGGCTCAGAGGTCTCATTTTCATCACTCTCCCTTCTCATCTTCCCCACTTCTCTCTCCCTCTCCTCTCCATTATAATTTTCCCTTTGACCATGGCTTTCATTTCTATTCTCCCAGCAGAGAATGGGATGGCTGCCTGTCCTCAGCCCTTCCCAGGGACAGAGCTGTGAATACTGAGGGACTCTCACCTTGGTGAGCACCCAGGTGCTCCCTGCAGCCTGTAAGCACCTGGAGCACACCTTAGGAATGCTGAGCCATCCACAGCTGCTCAGTCCCGGCTGCTGGTGCTGGCACACACCTGGAATACTGAGCACCCCACTCCTCACACCGGAATATTGAATGACCCTCAGCCTCCAGCGCTCCTTGAATACCAAACAGCTCTGCACCTTTACAGAGTCTGAAGGGAAATGTGGAGACGTGGCTCAAAACCAATCCTCCTGCAGAAAAAAAAAAAAAAAAAAAAAAGGTTTGAAAAGATACAGAGAGTTAGTCTGAAACTGTGGAGTTGGATCCTGAGCTGGGATTTTCCGAAGATGGTATGGAATATAAAGTGCCCAAGCGTTACTGAAGGATGTGTTGGGAGCTAAGCACCTAGTGCAGTTTCTCCAGGTATTTTTTAAAAATCCGGTTTAAAATTGAACACGTGTCCTGGTGAACAGAGAAGGGCATTGCTATTCCTAGCAGGTCCCGGTGTCAGGAGCACAAGGACAAGGAGCATCTCTGCACTTGGAGAGGCTGCAGACCTTGTTTGTGAACTTTAAGTGACCTACTCGTGAAGCCAAAACACTTCCTGATTTTTCCTTTCCTGGGGTACCTTAGGCAGGAGATGCACAACAAAGGTTATTTGGAAACTCATTTTTCCCCTCCAGGGTATTAACACAAGCTTTACAAAGGCTTATAATCCCTTTAGACAACAGCAGCAAGAGCAGCAGCAACTACAAAGTCCTAAGCTTGGAATTCAATCCCCTGGTGATGGGCTGAACCCTCTGCTGAGGCTGCAAAGGAAAAGAGAAAGGTGTGAAGATATTTACATCAAACACACAGAACAAGAGGGGATTTTAATCAAACTTTTCTTTTTCATCTCTTCTTTCTTCTCTTGGAATCTGCTTTTTCTTTATCCCGATGAAACTCAGCACTTGCATTTTTTCCTTTTTTTTTTCTCCCATGAAAAGGAAGATTTAAAAAAAAAATGATCACAATCCTGCCTGAAAACTCTGAGTATTAAAACTCCAGGGCAATGCATCTCGAAAATCTGTAAGACTGTAAGAAGATAAGAGACAAAAACCCACAGAAATGTTTCCTCTCTGTGTCTTTGGAAGTTGCAGACGCGTGTATAATACCCCTAAGCTGGGGTAATCTGCTTGCCTCCTCCTGCCTTTCCTGGTGCACGCGGATGTTCTTAGCATTAATATTCCTCACACTCCAGCAAATGAACACCCAGGAGGCAGCTGACTCAATCAGTGCTTGCTTTACTTACTGTGTATTGCTGGGAACAAACCATAAACCGGAGCATGGCAGATCTGTAATGCTCATCTCAATATGCTCCCCCTGCTTGTTCCAGCCCTGATGAACCTTCCTATCCAGCCAGAATCAAAGGAAAAAAGAATTAAGGAATATATTATAAAAAACACATTAGCAACGTGTGGTAAATTACCATTGGAGATTCCGGTTCCTCATGGTAGCAGTGTTTGTGGATAAACACATTTGTTTACTTCCTTTTACCTGCTGTCTTCTCCAGAGTGTGATTATTCCTCAGTGATATCACAGCTCCCAGGTCTGACGTCATGACTCTTCCCACAGCAACAAAATTCAATCAAGGACCCATTTGAAACCTGGAGTAAAGATAATTTGGAAAAAGTATTTGTCCATTCTTGCCCATAAAATTGATGGGCTCCTACCACTGCTGTTTGGAGGTTGGAATTTGTTTTAATTAGGATGGCACAATCACAAAATGCAGAGGAGCTAGCTGTTATTTTTGGAACAGATACAGCTGCAGGGGAATTGAAAGAGAAGCCTGTACAGACCATCCAGATGAGCTCATTTCACACAATCACGTGCCCAGGTGGATGGCGTGTGATATATGGCCCCTGGATTTCCCTGATCAATTCCTGCTATCCCTGATGGAGATCTCTGGGGCAGTCAGCAATTGGAGGGTGTTGGCTGGATCTGTAAGGACTGCAGTGGGAGCACAGACACTTTAAAAGTAGGATCCTACACTGTACATCCTAACTGAGGAGTGATGGCTTGTGCCTCTCCACCTTCCTAACATCAAAGCCTGCTTTCCTATCAATTCCTCACGGATCTACTCACGCTAAACCTCCCTTTAACCCATCCTACCATTGGTCACTGTATTGACTTGCTCATGAGTCTCCCAGAGACACTTTAATTGAATTTGCAGCAGAAGATATAGATCTAAAGAGACAGAGAGGGAGATGATGCTGGGGCAGTGGAAAAAGCTTCAGGAGAAAGTTGCCTCTTGGGAAGGTGAAGCTGTGGAAGTTCCTTTGATTCGTGGAAACTGGAGAGGGGCTGGGGGTGGAGAAACAAGCCGTAGGCACAAACATGACTGTAAAGTCATGTAGAGAACTGTTAATACAGAGAGGAGATTGAACAAAGACTTGAATCCAAGACACAAGATTTAGATAGGGGGATGTTCCCAGTGAATTTCCTAACAGATACATGGAAGCCTTTCAGAGGGAAAGTGGTAAGCGAAGGGCAACTCTTAACAAATCCTAAACTGGGTGTGTGAGAAGATGAATAGGATGGCTTGGCTGTCCAGTGGTTCCTTGTGTATAAATTTTGGTTAAAAGTTCAGTCAGCATGACTGCAATGGCAAGAATTTTGCTGATAGTGAGGTTCCTCTTTGCTTGGGCTCCTGATCCTCAGGGAAGGGATGAAGGTGGCCATGGCCAACCAAAGTTTAGTCAACTCAGACTCCATCCAACAGCCTTTGCTTGGCTCACAGGGAGGAGGAGGAAAGTTAATGCAGCTGCAGTTGGAGGGGGTGCATTTCACGCTCCGGTGACTCTCCATCCGTTGCATTCATTAGCTCTAAAGCCAAGTGGGATCCCTGCCTCCTGCCCTGGGACCTGGATGTGTCTTTGCCCACCCGCTCCATGGCATTGTTTTCCAACAGTGTGTTCTTGGAGCAGGCTGCAGTTCCAGCAGGGCCTGGGCAGCAGAAGGTCTGGCAATGCCAATCTCTAATCCAAGGATTCTTTATGTGCACGTTCTTTATGTCTGATAAACAAACAGGGAGTTTGCCTGATTTTACTTGTTTTGTGGTTTAACAGAGGCTCAGCAAACTGTCTCAGTACTATGGGACATGCCTGATTTCCAGGAATTTGTTTCTCAGTTAGGAGCACACCATTCCAAAGTTTTCTGCCTCATGCAGGGTTCATTTGGTTCACGTTGATCTCCTACCCGTAAGAAAAGCAATCACACGTTCTGGGGGCCTTGAAACAAGCTCTGTTGTGATAATTCTGTTTTTCCTTCCCTCAGGTTTTGTTTACTCACCTCAGTCTCCTTGCCCAGAGCATTCAAATAACGATAATGCAGACAGGTGCCCCAGGTTGCTTCCTATCCCATTCTTCCTGAAAGGACATCCCCTATTGTTCCTTCTAGGAATTCAAAGTGGTTTTCAAAGACCTGGAGGGACATGTAATAGCTGGTGACACAATGCCTGAGTGCTGTAAAGCAATCAATTTGCCCTCCAGCAAGCACCGGTTCCAGCACGACTGGGGCCAAGTCTGGCTTCCCTCCACTCTGAAGAGTTTCTGCAGTGCATTGCTTGGAAGGTCAAGCACCCTCTCCTTGCTATACTTTCTGAATCCCAAATAAAAGAGGCAAAAAAATGGTGGCTCTGTAGGATTAGGTGTTCTGAAGATCAAGGTGAAGACTGACAGGTCACAGGGAGCTTCTCTGCCAGTCCCACGTTTTGGTATTATCTCTCGGCACATGAAATAGTGGAAACTTTGCCCACCTATAGATATGTTTATAATGCAAAGATCTGGCTTCCTTCCTATAAATGGAGTTTTAATCACTTGCTGTCTGCTCGAAAATATGGAGCACACACTTCTCCAGTTGAGTCATGGCAGAAACATGGATGGAGTAGCCACAGTGCCAGCCCAGTCCTGGCTCTCCTTGGCCCATACTGTGGTGCTTTAGGATCACAGGATCATTAAGGTTGGACAAGACCTCTAAGGTCATTGAGTCCAGCCACGGACCTTATGCTGCCAGGTCCACTAATCACCACACCTACTTGTTTTTTGAACACTTCCAGGGTAATTCCACCACTTCCCCGGGCAGCATTTCTCACAGGCCAAAGCCTCGGTGATGGAGAGTGCCCAAACTCTTAACAGGAAAGGTTGGGAGGATGTGAGAGCTCTCAGCCAGTTACTGTCACTTCAGTGACATCTTCAAGAGATTCGTGAGCTGCCCTCAACTTGCCAGATGAATTGATTCTGTTGTGTCACATCCCCCAGTGATGCTGAGATCCACTTTCTGCTCCAGCCAGACCCTTCCAGCCCATCCAGCTGCCCCAACTCCCACTGGAGAAATCCTTGCATCCTTTCCAGCATACAGCATATATTTTGCAAAGGCTGGGGAAAGAAGTCCAACTTGCCCAGTCAGATTTGGAGGATTCATGGCTCCAGAGCAGGCAGCCCTGCTGATTTGAGAACCGGGAGCAGGCATGCACTTGGTTTGCTTAAAATAGAATGGTTTCTCTCTGTCAGCATCTCCTGCTCCTCCATCCCCCACAACATTTTCTGATTACATCCTTGAAGTGTCATCTGCACATTATGTTTTGGAGAATGGCAGCTGAGTCCTGGGTTTGGAGGGAGACTGGGAATACTGAGGAGGAAGAGAGAAGCTTCATCAGCACACTCTGAGAGGGAGGGAAAAAAGAGGAAGAGAAAGGAAAATATCAGTCCCAAGATCTTGCCTTCAACAGCAAGGCTCTTGCCTTATTACCTGATGGGACACAATTGCAAATGTTGGGAGAAGTGCCTGGGAGCCACGGGGTCAGAACGAAAATCAAGGACAGATATCATTGCCTGCTCCGGGATGAAAAGAGTGGAGGAACTCTGGTATAACCCTCAGGACCTGACTGTGTTATCAGCAATGCACTGATTGCCGCTTGCACTGACTGCAGAGGTGCTGCTCCCCTGCTACTGTTCCCCTCACCACCTCCCCTCCAGATGTGGGAAATCTTTAAGGTATGGGATTTGTATCCCTAAATGCAGGGACTTCACCCCACACATGCCACATGGACCCAGAGCCCCGTTCCAGCCCAGCCCAGGGCCACCAGTCCCTGCCCCAGAGCTGCTGTGGGATGCTGGGCTGCCCTGCCTGTCCCCATCACTGTCCTGCTCCCTGGCTGCGGTGGTGGGACGGGTCCCAGGCTCTGGCACTCCCCCTGCCCCCGGGGAGCCCCCAGCTCTGTTTGCATCCTGATTCTCTCTCTGAATGTGAGAAGTACATGTTGGATCAACCAACTCCAATGACAGACTCCTTGGAACAGAGCCTCTCCCTTATGTACATACAGCACTCATATTTCAGATCATCTTGGCTTCCTAAAATAATTCTAAGTAATACTTAAAGAAATTTCCCACCTCCCCTGAATACCAGAATTTGTCTGCTTTTGGGATCAGATACCATTTTTTTCCCCTGAACGCACGTTGTTTACCACACAATCCATAATGGATTGCACAAAAACACACTGTTTTATTTTTCTTACAGGCATCCAGCTAATGGATGAAGTAATTTAGCAAGGCTATTGTATTTCATTCAATAGCCTGTATGTAGATTTTTTGTGAAGGATAAAATGTTCCCTCTTCAAACACTAACAATGGGAGCACAGTCTACCACTGACCTTGTACTCTGCTGCTGTGCTGTGTGCAGGGAACAATGGGAGCCCTGGCGATGGGCAATGCAAACACAGAGATGTTTATTTTCAATAGCAACGACCTATCTTCTTCCACAGAGCATGTGTTGGTGTTCACCTGTACACAAGGTACAAATATTCACAGTTTTTAAGGTTCAAATGAATGCCTCTGATGTCTAATTGTCCTGAATAAAAGAGTTGTTTGTAAATACCCATTTCATAGGTCTGAAATTTTAAAAACTGTGAGTTTCCACTGCTCTTTGTGCATGGGTATGTGTGCTTTCAACAGCTCTATTGTGAGGGACCTGGACTGCCTTGTCTCCTCTCAGAAATAGTTCTATTTCTAAAGAGTAACAACCAGCATTCACTCAGGCTTTTAAACCCAGTATTTCCTAATTATGGGTGCAGTAAGTTCTGTTGAACCTGTCAAACATTTTCATATCTTCTGAGGTGCAAAAAAGATTAGCTGAACTTCTGACGGTATTATTCTACTCTATCTGTGAATTAATAGAGAGCATTAATGGAAGTGTTCTCCGGTGTCGCTGGGACGGGATCCACTGCATTTCATTAACCACCGGGGAGTTACAGATCTTGTTACAGGACCTTTCTAAAGGCTGTGCACAGCACCGTACACCTCACAGGGGTTATTCTTACCCCAGCTCTGATAGCCAGATAGATGGGACCAATAATCTGCCCGCTACAGATGCCTGCCACCCTCTGGATTCACCTTGCTGAGACTAAACCCCTAAAGTTTAGTTGGCTACATGTAGCTCAGAAACTTTCCTCCAATAAATTAACAAATTAATGAATGTGTCTGTGGCCTGGGGGTAAATGTGGCATATCCTTGGTACTCAGCAGAGCATGAGTGTTTCCCAAGCAGACATCAGTTCTTCCAGTCCTTGCACCATCCCCTAAAAGCCATATCCCTGCGAAAGAAACTGCCTGACAGCTTCCCTCTGCTGTAATGATGCATGGGCAAGGACTTTGTTCATCAGATGGAGAGCGGCAAAGCCGTTCATTGTGCAGTCAGAATTCCCTAAATCCCAGCACCCAACAGGACAGAACATCATAGAAACAGGAAAGATGTTCCCCACAGTGTCCCCCAATCACCTGGGGCATTGCACAGGTTTTACCCAGTATGGTAATAGGCAAACAATGCCCTGTAAGGCCACAAACTGCAATGAACACTTCTCCTAGGCCCAGGCTGTCCATAAACACACAATCCTCTCTCAGTCCATCCCCGGTGACCTGGATGCACTCCCAGGGTCACCTCCGGGCCCAGGACAGAGGCCCTCTCTCTGATCCTCAGGGCCCATCTCTCTGCCACCACCCAGGGCACTCCAACACCCTCTTTCTGCTTTGGCTTGAATGCAAGCCAGAGGAGGTTCCACCCAATATAAATACGGTTGGAAAGCACCAGGGATGATACTGTGGCCACATTCCTGCATATTTTCATACAATCAGACATTCATTTCCATTCTGATGTTCCCTTATGTGCCTCTTCCATGAGATTCCTTTCAGGCCAGTGGAGGGTATCAGCTCAGGTGAGACCATGCAGGTGTAATGATAATTCCATGCCCTGTGGCTCTTCCTGGCCCTTAGATAATGCCTAACCTGAAGCCCTTAATTGCAGCAGAGGAGCCCTGCTGCTTTTCAAATGCTTGGATTTGCATCTATGAATAAAGCCAGAGTCCTGTGAAGCTGTTTGCTAAGTTCAGACGTCTGACTTGGGTGTCTGATATAACTGGGTGGAACCCCTGAAGCTCCTTGTAAACCAGCAGAGAAAGACTGGAAAAAAAAGGACTCCATGCCAGGATCCTGACTTATCTGTTCCAAATCTGGACGAGCTAATCATTCTTTGCTGGCTACAGAAGGAGTCGAGGAATCTGACCCACTAAACTTGGATGCCCAGGATGTCTCACATGAGTCAGTGTGAATGAGAGATGATGCATTAAGACTTCATTAGTATCTGACAGCCTTTTGATCATGGCAGGGAGCAGCTACAAGTAAAGACAAGAGGGTGGGATGGGTGCCAGCCTGTCTGACTCTGGGTTTGTTCCAGCACATCTCAGCTCATGGCTGTCCTGCAGCCTGCTCTCCACAGACCTCTTCCTCTGCTAATTATCAGACAGAATCCCAAAAGTATTAAAACTTTGCCTTCCTGTCCTGGAATTTAATTTCTCTAACTTTTCCCAAAATAAAATTTCTTTTTTGCTGTTGCCAAGATAAAGCTCTTTCTTCCACAAATTCCATCCTCCTTTTATCTTCACTTCTCCCTGAGCAGCAAAAGTCTACCAGGCCTCAGAGGAGAGATTCTCCTCCAAATCTGTTCCTATCTGCACTCTCCACACTCAAAATCTTGCTCTCCAGAGCAGTGTTTTCCTGGTCCCATGCTGGAAACCTTCAAGCTTCTGCAAGCTTTGTCCAACCAAGGCCCCCACCAGGCTTTCCACAGCTCAAATGGAATTTTTTGTAGAGCTCAGGGTACCAAATTTCTCTCCTGAGCAGATGAGGCTTGTGACCTCCACTTCAGGCCCCAGGGGTCTAAAAATCTTCCCAAATAACCCTCTCTAAAGAGGCTGGCATCTCCTCAGGTAGGCACTGATGGTTGCTGCTGTCCTGTGTCATTCTGAGGGTGTAATCATGGAATCACTAATGTTGGAAAAGACCTCCAAGATCCTCAAGTCCAACCTCTGACTGAATATTATCTTGTCAATTGACCACACCACCAAGTGCCTCATCTACTCATTTTCTGAACAATTCCAGGGATGGTGACTCCTGGGGAGTCTGTTCCAAGCCATGCCACCCTCCTTCCTGACTGGGAAGGATCCGGATTTTGCACTGGCTTTTCCTGGTTGTCCTATGCAGGTTTTCTTTTGTGCCAAGCAGGAAGGATGCCTGGAGAGGGGCACAGTAGGGAAAGCATCTGGGAAACCTCGGTGAGTGTGTTTAGGGGGAAAGTATTCCCACAAGGAGCTCTATTTGACTGGTGGAAAACGTCTTCTCCATTGATAGCAGGTAATGCAAAGCACACTGCCTGCAGCTTTTTCTTTTAATGTAGACATCTGAAAGTGACTATATGATGGAGGGAGAGAGGGAAAGGTTATGTGTCTTTGCAGGCCCAAAATGGCAGTATAATGAATATAAAAGCTATCCTCTCCTCCTCTAATATATTCACTCGCCATTCCACCCTCTTTTCTAGTGACTGTAAACAACATTTGTCATCAGCAATGGGCTACTTTTCATTATAAAACTGATCTGGAAACTACATTTTTATTTCACGTACATCAGCAGTGACGGGAGAAGAAACAGGCAAGGGGAAAATATATGTCCCTAGCAGGAGAGGGACCTGGGACAAGTGTTGCCTGCACAATTCTGGGATCATTCATACGTCTGGCCTCCAAGACAGAGGATGGTCTAATGCCTCATTAAATCCTACTGAGCCAACGATGATGTATGGGACCCTTTCAATCTTCCACGAAGTAATGCAGTAAAAAAACCCTAATTTGCACGTTTAATGCATTCATTAAGCTATTAGTCTTTCAACAAGAGATTTAATAGCAAATTAACAGTTTTTATGAAAGAAAAAAACAACAACAAAACTCCCCACTTAGTAGAATTACTTTTGTGTCAGAGCACAATGCAGGGTAATGGGCAATTAGGGGTTTCGGAGGGGAGGATGGGAAGATGGGTTTAATTTGTGTTTGGTTTATAATTAGCTGGTGCTTGGTGCTTGGAATGAAATGAACTGGATCCCCTTGATGGGGAAGACACTGACTTGGGCAGAAAGCACAGGGGGTGATGAAAAGGAAGAAGATGGGAGGAGCTGGAGGAAGTCAGAGGTTCATCCCTGAAGATCTGTTCTCATGGGACACATCTTTCCATGCCCAATGAATACTTTCATGTGGCCAGACACTAATGCTGAGTTTGTGTTGCCTTGGGATTAAAGTGGGTCTTCCTGGACACCAGCTGGCAGGACAAACTCCTTCCAAGCACAGACAGGTACTGTCAGGACATTTAAAGCTCAGCAAAGTTGCTGTCTTTCTATTGAAACCTGCGCTTAAAGTTGAGCAAACTTTCAAGTGCTTTGCCTAATAAAGACGGATTGTTTATTTAGGTCCAAAGCCTGAATTTCAGGCTGCGTTCAGCTTGGCAGATATGTGCCAGTGCAGATGGCTGGCACAGGGGCTGTTTTGTAACTTTTAGTTTGTGTAAGTCTCTTGGAAAAAAAAAAAGTCTTAATGAGAACACTGAATTCCAGGGAAGACTTAGGTGAGAGAAAAAGAGAATTGCAAAATCAAGTAGTTGTCTGAACTTACTGAAAATAAATGATACTTTACTTGAAAAGGGAAGAAAGAAGTGGAGCTGTGTTTGTTTCCTTGTTTATTTTTAAATGCCATTTCTAAGTTTCTATGTCTTTGAAAAATCAGTTGACAGAATATTGAACACCAAATCCACAGGATTCTAGGCCCTTTTTTCCTATCCACGCAAACTTCAGGGGAAAAAAATCTTTTTCTTTCTTTTATATCAGAAAAAAAAAAATTTAAGGGATCCTACACTGAGCTTTGATTTTCAGCTGGAGTGAGACAGAAAAAGGAAGAATAGTCTAAAATCAATTTCTTAAAGGTGTGAGGAATCATAAATACAGTTTGAATCAATATCTCATGTGTGAGAGTTTGTATGTGTGTGTGTTTTCCCTCACACACATTTATTCAAACAACTGCTTTCCCATAACAGAATATTCAATTCCATAGGGATAATAAATTGGCTTTCCAAGGTGGAATATTAGCGTCAGGCAGTGGATCCCTTACATCTGCTTTTCCAAAACTTTTCTCCCCACAGAGGATACTCTTCTGTTCCTGACACTGATTTTATGTAGCTGTCATGCATTGACATGCAGGCCAGGAAAGCACCCCTTATAAAAGGGCTTTTGTGCGAGTTCTGAGAACCAGCCTAAAATTAAGCAGGTACTTAAGCCTTGTCACAAGCAGGTAATGCAGCCACATCTCAGGGTCCTTGAATTTCTGTAGGTGAGGCCGAGTTAATTCTTGTATCACCATGGGCTCAAAGAGCAGTTTTCCTGCCTAAAAATTCAGAAGGATCCTTGGGACACAAGGCTGACCATGTTTGCATCCCGGAGCATGGTGTTCTGCGTGCTGCTCTTCCAATATTTATCCAAGGTAATGAATAGTAGTAATAAGATTTTGCACTTCAGGGAGGTGCAGTTAGGATTAACCAGCTGCATGTGCAGCTTGGCTGGGGGAGTTCCTGGCAGAAGGTATCAGAGGTTATTCCAGATGTTTCAAAGGCAGAGATTCTGGGCTGCTGTTTGGCTACAAAGCAGAGACACAGAGCACATGGCTCAGCCAAGGAGGTTCCTCCCTGGAATGCAGCTGAGCTATTATAGAATCATAGAATCCTAAAATGCTTTGGGTTGGAAGGGACTTTAAAGCTCATCCCATTCCACCCTCTGCCATGGGCAGGGACACCTTCCACTATCCCAGGTTGCTCCAAGCCCCCTCCAGCCTGGCCTTGGGCACTGCCAGGGATCCAGGGGCAGCCACAGCTTCTCCAGGCAGCCTGTGCCAGGGTCCCACCACCTTCTCAGGGAAGAATTACTTTCTAATATCCAAACTTTGCCCGCCCTCTCTCAGTGCACAGCCATCTCTCCTTGTCCTGTCTCTACATGTCCTTGTCACAAGCCCCTCTGCAGCTCTCTCGAAGCCCCTTTCACTACTGAAAGGTGCTATAAAGTCTCTCCAGAGCCTTCTCTTCCCCAGGATAAACAACCACCACTATCCCAGCCTTTCTTCATAGGAGAGGTGCTCCAGCCATCTAATAATCTCTGCAGTCCCCTCTGGACCGGTTCCAACAGGTCTTTCTTCCCATACGTATTAGTGCCAAAGGGTCCCTTGCTCTAATGTGCAACGACTTCTCGGACATGATGCTGAAACACCACTTTGGACATGGATCTCCAAGTCAGAGGCTCCTGACTGTCTGGTCCCATGGCAGCAGAAGCAAGGGATGCTCTCAGTGTTACCCTGAATGAGCAAATGCTGTCAGCTCCTACTTTTCATGCACTGGAAGCCAAATGCTATTTTCCCACTAGTCTCCTTCCCCATCTTCCCCCACGGAGCCATTCCAGCAAGGTGGGGGTGGATTCAGCTTTGCCCAGTGCTGTGTCCACAGGTCCATGGGGGCTGGAATCAGTGACATGGGAGTGACATGGGACACGGAGCCTCATTGCACCCGGCTCCACCCTGGCTCCAGTTCTCTGTGGGGAAGATGCATCTCAGTCTTATCATGTCAGCTTTTCCTCATCAAGCAGCTTGGTGTGTGGGCTGCTGCCTGCTCTCTAAAAGCTTCTGAGATATTTGTAGCTGCTCTGCTTGTTCTGATTTTGCTGGAACAAAAATAATTACTGAGAGGACAGGGGAAAAAAAAGTATGAATGCATACATATGCATTCTGAAAAACCAGTCTGAAGTGTGCCACAGGACTGCACTGGGTTTTAAAGGAATGCCATAAAGGAGACTGCTTTGTTCTTGCTGCACACTGAAGGTCCTGAATTAGGAAAATACCACAAGAGAGACATTGCAGGTTTTGGAAACTATACCAGGACCACAGCTCTGCCCTGGAATTTCGTTACAGTCTCCTATGTACCTGGCATGCAATGGTAAGGAAGTGGGAGTCCTGCCAATTTGTAAGGGTTGTGGTTGAGTGTATGGCTGGAGGGCTGATCCGATCCAGCTAATGCACATTGCTGATATTATACTGAATATTTCTTCTGTCTCATCTTCAACTTTCTGGGATTAATTTCACATATGCAGAGAGAACTTGTGACTTTCACAACTTTTACTTACCTGGGTGTAATGACAGATAAGGCAGATGTGCCCATTTCCGTACTTGCCCTGGTGCTATGACTAAAGATATTTTAAACCCTTCCAACCTCAAATCAAAGAACTGTTTTAAATTTAATCTCTGAACACTTTCAGCTGAGTTTAAGGGTGAAATCTGCCTAATGGGAGTCCTCAAAAGTGAGCTCAGGTGGGACTGAAATGAAGTTTCAGCTTTTGCAATGGGTCATATCCCAGGAGTAAAATTCTCCCTGTCTTGGGCAAACTTAGCAATCACTTTGCCTCTGAGAGATCAGCAGCAGAAATTACTGCACACATGTGCCTACAAAATCTGTCTCCCTGTTATCCCTCCCCCTTTGAAGCCCAGCAGAAAACTGGGACTGGCACAGCCAGCCTGATATAATTGAATTTCCCTGCCTCTTGCATTATATTTTATCAGGTGACGGCTTGGAGGGATTTACATTGCACAGAGCTGCTGAGGAGAGCGGCCGAAAGATGGTGTGAAAACGCTGATAAATAGTTCTAAATGAAAGCGATTTTAGCAAGAGCACCTGTAGGCAGCCTTGATCTCCTTTTTGGTGACTTTCAGTCCAAAGTGGGACCTTCCAGCAGCAGCAGGCACACACAGAGAGAGGTCCCACACAGCACCTGAGGCTGCAAGAGCCAAGGACTGGCTTTTCTTTGGCTTCCTGTTGAGCTGGGTCGAATTAGGGGCTGAATTAGGGTCGAATTAGATTAAAGCCCCAAATCTCTGCTGCTGACCCATTCATAGCTTCCTTTTCCCTTATTGATGGAAGGTAGATGAAGGACACTGGGGTTAACAGCCCTGAGTGACGCAGCTTTTCCTCTTCACACTCATCTACTGATTGGAATAAAGGTGGGGGCAACCGCAGCTCCTCCCAGCTGCCTCTGAGCTCTGGTTCCTGCGACAAACACCTTAAGGGCCAGGTGACTGCTAGAGAAACTTGGACTTTGGTCTCCTCCATTATGCTTCAAGTTTCATGCAGTTCTTTCTGAGATCAGAGCAAGGAACTCGTAAGAGGTGCAGCTAAAGCACCTCGAGTGGTCACTGGTGGGTGGAAAAAAAGTTTATTTCCAGGTTATTATTTTTTGATATTTGGATTGAGACCAGTTTCAAAGCTCTTTTGAGAGACACTTAATGCAAGAAGAAATGGCTGGGAGGATTTCTAGGCTTGCACTAATGGAAATGACATATGGAAACATGAAGTAAAAAGTACTTTTTTGTTTGTTTGGGTTTTTCTGTTGTGTTTACCTCCAAGTATATATGGAAATAGCTCACTCCAGCTCCTTGTACTTAAGGATCCATTTGTGCTGCTGTCTCAGCTCCTCCCGTGGAAGGCAGTGAGTTGAAAGAGTGATTTAGACACTGTTAACACAAACGAGAGGAGACAGGCCAGTACTTAGCACGACAGACTCCTCAGAAAGTGTGGACAGGGAAAAGCTGTTTCTTTTCTCTCTGTCGTTTCCCCTTTGCAGACTGCAGATGAGAATTTCATAGCAGAATAATTCAAGCAGCAGGAACCCCCAGGTAATCCAGCTGCCAGTCCTTACAGGACATGCCCTTCATGGCACAGCTCCGTGTGCACGAGCAGATGCTGTGTATCAGTACATAAAATAGAGGGGGATTGTGAAGAATGAGTGACAAGGCATATTCTAAGTATCCACTGCAAGAATTCAACAGGGAAACCCAGGAAACATGAAAATGAGAGGGGCTGAGTGGTGAAGTTGCTGCTCTGTTCAATCTGTGTCCTAAAATAAAGGAGGTACTGGAGGGTGAAGTAAAATGGGTTATGGGGCAGTAGGGTGGCTGTAAACCATGTTTAAAGAGTAAAAAACAAATAGAAATTCAGATCCATAAGGTCTGAATTAAAATCTAGTGTGGATCTCAGGTTTGTCCCAACTAATAACCACATTTAAATCTAGTTCTTAGAAGTGTATGTCAGTTTAAGACCAAGAGGCAAGAAATGGCTTTATCTACTAAAGCGAGATACACCTCTGTACAGAACACCAGGGAAAAAAATCTTTGCTCCACATGCTACAGATTTATTTTGGGTAAACTTATGTAATTCATGAATAAATGAACGTATTTCTGCTTGCTCTCACTTTATAGGAGCGAATCTGACCTCGATACTCAAAATCATGTTTTTCGGATCAGCTTGACCTGTGTTAGTGTCCACCCTTTGGGTACACAGGAGAAATCCCTCCAACTTCACTCAATACCCTGGGCAGCACCTGAATTTCTGATTAGCATGAGTAGCTCTTTTTATAATTATTATTATTATTATTATTTTCCCTCCCCTAGAATTTCTGAGGAATAAGATTATTCTCCTAACTCTAGAAATCTATTCATATTTCTGAATGTAACTGGTTACACTGACACAGGGGAAATGGCGGGAGACTCTGGGGTAGAACAGAATCTCTTGTGCAGTTCTCTAGATTAAAACCATCAAACGAGGTGCTTTCAGAAAGTCAAGAGGAGAAATGTCCTGTGACAATAGAAAAATCAAAGTTTTCCAGATACTTGCTTGGGTGATGAGTAAATCTATAAAGAAAGGGACTGATCAGCAATGAGAACAACATCTCAGATGAGCTGGGGAGATAAAGTGAGACTTGTAAAATGTCAAGGTTTTAATTTCCTTGTGAAGGAGATCCTTTGTAGAGGAAATTAAAACAAACAGTAGAAATTCCTTACCCATAGTAATAAGGAGCTTATAATGAGACAAGAAGCACTGACACCATGCAGGAAGAATGGGACCAAGTTAGAAAGTGATCTGCATTTGTCCTCCAAACAAAATGAATTATTTCCTTTCACATTCGGTGAGGATGTTGATAATGACTGTGGCATAACGGCAGGGTGTGGATGGGAAGGAGTTTATGGACATTTAAATTACTCTAGTTGAAGTAAAAGTAAAATTCAAACTTCTTGATGTGATGATAATGAGAGGAACAAACCTCTGATTTCTGAAAGAGCTCTTTCACCGAGTGTTGGTGCAGTAGCAGGTTGATATTATTTGATACAAGAATTGTAAGCACATGTATTTTAGAAAAAAATGATCAAGGCATTTGCAAGTCCATTAGTGTGACCTCTGCAGTTTGCAAAACCAACTCAGAATGGCAGAGTCATTAAAACCATGTCAGATGGATCGCAACACCTTTTCTGGGAGAAGATCAGGAAAGAACAGTGCAGTGTCTTGCTTTGAGAAGTTAACGAAGTTCTGTCTATTTGGCGTAACTTAGATCTGTGTCCAGATAAGCCAGAAACATTTCAGACATGCAGATGAGAAATTTTCACTAAGGCAGAGGTAGGTAAAGTGAAGTTAAATCTGATCAGAAGAGTGTTACAAAAAGAGAACTCCTCCAAGAAGGGAAGTATTTCAGTGAGGATGGTCAGTAGTGAAATTCTTCAACAATCTTGTCTGACCCAACTTCACATTTTCATGAATAACGGAAATTACCAGTGATGAATGGTGTTGGAAAAAGCTGGTATAAACTGGGTGGAATTTGTGCTAAAGTCCTAATGAGCATTGGACAAGTGACCTGAGAAATCTGTGTAGGAAAAACAAAGTTTATAAGCCTGAGGAATACCTGGAGATGTTAGACAAGCACAGAAGGGTCTGCTGAGGGATCAGGATGTGATGGAACTGGGAAAAGGCAAATTCTAAGATGCCTCAGGCAACATGTGTCTAGTAAAGCAGGAGAAATGGAAATATTTTGGCATCAGAGCCTGGTACACATTCATCTGTAGTGCCAGGTACTGTTCCAGACATCCGTGCCTAATGGAGACTAATCCAGATAAGGGTGGGTACAGAGAAGGACTGATGGGATAATCAAGTGGATGGAGAGGCAAAGACTGGAATTTTTAAGACAAGTAAACAACTGCTGTTACTAAACAGAAAGTGTTGAGGGGTATGTGAAAAAGATGAACAGAAGGATTCAAAATGCCAGAGAAGGAGATGATTTGTTAAGCTCAAGGGTAACATTGACACAAGAAGAAATGAATGTCAACAAACCACAATTAAATTCAAGCTGAAAAATATAAGCATGCAACTCAAAGTCAGAAGAGAGAGCAAAGCCTTTCCTGGGGAGAGAAAAACTGGGATTCTTCCCACCAAACTACAGACACTAAAGGAAGGTGTTTACCCTTGAGATTTATCACACTAAAAGACACCCTTTAACTCATGTGAAGAGCCTCCTCCAGGGTGTGACTCAGATCTTGGGTGTGTTGGATCAGCTCAAAGGTGTCTCTCCTCACACTGACCTGAGGTCTAAGGTGGCTCATATCCGCTCCTGGTTCCTCAGATCCTTAAAGAAAGACGGGTGACTCTGCAAGTGGAAAGGCCCAATTAATTCTTAGATGAAGGATGATTATTTTAAGGGTATTGTATGGAGTGTCTGCACAATATTATAGATTACCTGCAAGAGAAAATGCACAATTTTGAAGGCAGAGTTCTGGTTTAGATCAGATACTGCCAAGTTCCTATGTGTTGATATCATGTAAGGTACCCTCACAGCCAGCCTTGTCTTGCATTTAAGGTCCAAAAACATTTCAAAAGGAGGGTTAGCCTGCCACAGATACTTTGTCTTAACAGTGTGCAGTCTCTGGATTCTGCACTGAATTATAACACGGGCTCAGGTGTGACAGGAAATCATGGGAAGTTTAATTTTGGGAAGAAGGACAGGCTGTTCAGCGTGCCTGTGGGCGGTAGGTTTTCTCTGTTGGAGAAAGAGCAGAATTATTGACTTCCAGCTTCTAGAAATGGAGTCTAGATTTATTACAACAAATTTCCTTAATTTTTCCTGGATTGCTGAGCTGTTCATAGCAGGGGTGAAGTGGTACCAATCTTTTGGCCATAGGCGATCCTATCACCCCTCTGTTTCGCAATGGATAGTGGCGTCTTTTTTGGGATATAATAGTGTGGCTGTCTCCTGATGGTAAAGAAATTACATTTCATTCTCTCGAGCCTAACCAGATCAAGCCTCTGTGACTGTTTTGCACAGCAAAACATTTAAATGCTCTTTTCCAGACCTCTCACTGATCTCTTTCTCCCTTTTATAAAGCAGTGCTAATTTGAAGGCATTTTAAAGCACGCAAGGAAGAAAACTGCAAGCGGAAGTTTGAGGGTGATGGGGCCTCCAGTGAGGGTGAGGAGGAGGAAAAGGAATCTTGATAATGCTGCCCTTCCAGGGATTCTGCCATTAACTGATGCATTATTTTTCTAAGCTCATTAAATAACCCTTAGAACTGTGAAAAGGTCAAAAGACAGGGGAAGGAGCTGAAGCTGCCTGTGGATATTTGTTGTACAGCAATTTCCTGACCAAGCTGAGGAAGGAAGAGGGGGATGGAAGAGTCAAGAAAGGAGAGGAGTGGAAAAGAACTGCTGTTTTTTCTGTTGATCTTGCTATGTAAATAAATGTATACCCTCAGACTTTTCCCTTACAGTAGTCATCTCTCCAAATCCCATTGGAACTCATCTGGAGTAGCTGCTCTCTGGTGAAGCCACAAGCTGCTGTTTACAGCAAACAACAAATTGTAATCATCTCTGGATCAGCTTAGATGTGGGGTGGATGTCTTTGGCCGTCTCTGAATGTCTGGGGCAGGAATTTTAAGTCTTTTATTGTTCTTGCTCTAGGAAGCCCAGAATCTGATTAGAAACACCACGTGCAGGAAGGTCTGAGGTATGAAGATCATTCGCCACTTTTTAAGGGGTTTGTACTTTCAACCAGATTCCAGGACACACAGATAGGTCTTTGGAAGTCATCAACTTTCTAAAGAGATAGGGAGAAAGAAGTACAGAGGAACAAGGTTTTCAACTCCACTGATGCTGTGGAACCTGGGACACGAGGAACATCTCTGCCTGTTCACAGATCTGTCCCTTAGGTACCGCAGTCAAATTCACTTGAACAAAGAAAATGTTTCCTTTTAACTGGTTGTTGTTAAGAAAGAGAAGACACTTGTTTGTTTTCTTTCCTTTTTTGCTTTTGCTTTGCATTGCAAGGTGAGTTTTCAAACTGAACTAATAGAAAAAAATCAAGATTAATGTTGCCTGATCAAATAAGAATCATGAAGTTCTCCCCTTCGCAGAGCAATGGATGATATCCTTCGTACTTTTCATGATGCTAATGACACCAAGGTGAAATGTGAACCTGGAACATCATGTAAGCAAGAATTTATGATGAATCTGTGAGCAAAGAACATTATTTGGGTCCACTACTCAAGGAAACTCTCAAAAAAACCCCAAATCCCTTCACGTTTTTGTACAATTCACTGAGGCTCGTCCAGTGAACCAGTGCCCCAAACACAGAACCTGCCACAGGATTTGATGCAATGTTGCCCCCTCTTCAAAAAGAAATTACTCAAAAATTCTGCACAAATGAGAATCCAAGAAATTGGATTATATATTAATAAATATATAGTGTTGTGACATTTAAAAATTTTGGGGTTTTCCAGAATGAATGAATATAAAGTACAAATTTCTGCCCTTTGCCTTTAGAAAGCTGGGAGAATGTGTTTTTATTTATCCCAATGCAGAAATTGAGTGAAAGCCTCATTTGTATGGGTCAGAAAGGGAATAAGATTGTTTTCTAAATTCAAGGCTGTTCCCATATAGGACTAGATTTTAGTAACTGGAGTTCTAGTGCATTAGAGTGAATCCACAACGCTGCTGATGGGGTCCGTGTGCAATCAGTTCTCCTATCTGGATGTCACAGCACTCTATTTTGCCTTTTTTTAGGCTTGTTAATCCTGTTGCTCTGCTGAGTGTGCATCAGTTGGAGTCTGCAAATGCAAATCCCACGAGTAATTTCACTCAGCTCCACGAAGCACATTTGTCTTTGGCAGCCCATCAGTAAGAGCTGTTTTGGTGCTGTCAGTGTCCAGTGCAGATTTGGTCTCTGCTGTGTCTTAGTCCTGGACTGGGGAAACACAGGCAAACATTCCATGTTTCTGGAGGTCTGTGGGCAGGTCCTGGCCCATAGGATGGGGGCCAAGACCTTCCAGGGTTATTTTTCCAAGCCACATGCACAGCAAGCGCCAACAGAGACGGCACAGAGAAGCTTGATCACTTGACCCTAACAGGGAATTGGTTCTGTCCATCCATTTCTATCCACAGGAATCCCTGTGTGGGAGTGGTTAACCTCAATTTATCCACCGTAACTTCATGCAGCAGATTCTGTCAGGAGTTTTAAGAACACAGGGCAGGGAAGGGATGCTCGGTGTTTACCAAAGGATTGAGATTGAGGTCAGTGGGATTAGGGTGTTCATCCTTGCTGGGCACAGTTACAAATCCCAGTTGGCGCTGCTTGTCTGAGTTCGCAAAGAACCGGAGAGCGATGTCTCAGTGTTAGGATGCGGACTCCCCCACGCAGGAGAGTGTGAGGGCACAAGCAGCACATCTGTAAAGCGGGGGAAGTGTTTGGCAGGCATTTCCCTTGGGATTAGCACTTGAGCAGAGTGGTGTGTGTAGCCAGAGTAACACATCTCTATTTACTGAGCAGATTTTCATGTTCGGTTGTGTGAGCGAGGAAGTACAAGAGCGAGAGGAGCTTTTCCGGAATTGGAACAGTTTCTTTGTCAGTGCTACGACTCCTCCATTTAATTCCACAAATCTGCTGTAATCAGAGTGGCTTCACCCATCAGCTCAACGGAGAGCAAGTACAGGAGGGAGGAAGCATCTCTCTCTTTCCAGCTTTCTGTGTTCTCAGGCATTGCATCAAAGTGGCACGGAGCCTCCTGGGAAGGGGATTTGCTATCACTCATGTCAGTCCCAGCCACATTATGTTTATGGATATGATAGACTGAATACTAAAATTACCATTTGCACAAATGATCCCACAATTCCTTCAGGCCTACTGTGTCCCTTTAATAGTCCAATCTTTCAATAATGAAGTGGAGATCAGTCAGGACTCCCTGAAAATCCCATCTTTTCCTTTCATTTCTCTCTTTTTTTTCTTCTTCTCCCTTTTTGGGGGCCTTTTTATTGCACACATTATTTTCATCCTTTCTCTGAGCCAGATCCATTTACCAAGTGGTTTTAAGGGAGATCAAGAATGAGATTCTCAATATTCTGTTAATACCCCAGAAGTAGCAACGTGGCAGACAATTCATGGCTGCTTGGGGCAGTGAGTTATGCAGAATTCAGAGTTTGGGAACTACACACAGGGAAGAGGGATGCTATTCATGAGGCCTCAGAAACAAATATAGTGCAGGAATGATACCTCAGAAAGCAGGCTCTCCTTCCTTAATGCTATTCATTGCATGCCCTGCTGCATCTCCTTTCCGTGATACTTCCTGAGGTTAATATCCACGGAAAAAACAGTTGCCTGATAGTGCTAAATCCAAGAAATTATTAATTGCATGGATCAAATGAAGGTCTGGATTAAGGTCTAAGCAAAAACAAGGTGGGTTTGACCCACTTAATTTTGTTTTTAGAATGGTTCTACTAGAGTTTTATTCGCCTGTTTCTCAGGAAAATAAAAATTGTCTCCCTGAGAATCAAAATGGCTCTTTGTGAGGTGAGCTTTTAAAGGCTCAGCCATGGTTAAAGGGTGTAAGGGAGAGTTAGTAGGAGTGGGATGTGCAAAGCAGGTTTGAAGATAACTTCAGATTGGTCTGACAAAGAATTCGGTGGGCATGGACAGACACTGAAACCACGGCTATGGTCCTCGACACGAGACACGGTCTGGAGAGGCGATGGGAATGGGAATCCTGCTGACAATAACAGGAATTCCTGTCAATCACATTTAGCAAATAGTCCGGGGAACTGGGAGCAACAAAGAGATTGTGCCCTAGGAAGGAATGGTGCCGTGTGTGATGTACCCTTGCTTGGACTGCAGCCTACAGGGCCCGAGCCACAGGCTGAAGTGCTGCCAATCCATAAAGCTCTATGAAAACCATAAAGCTCCATAAAAGGAGCTTTAGGAAAAATATTTGGAAAAAATTCATTGCGTAAAGGGTCGTCCAGTACTGGAACAGGCTGCCCAGGGCTGTGGTGGAGTCACCATGTCTGGAGGGATTTAAAAGATGTGTAAATGTGATACTGGTGACATGGTTTAGTGGTGGCCCTTGCAGTGCTGGAGGAATGGTTGGACTGGATGGTCTCGGAAGTCTTTTTCAGCCTAAATGTTTCTATGATTCTAAGTCAGGGGACTGGACTCTTACTAGGGTTTGATGGAGCTGTACCAGCATATACGAATGGAAAACCTGGATCTGGCTTTTTCACTTCGCATTCATGCATTTGTTCATTTTTGTATCTCAGCACTTCATTCTGTCCTCCCACTTCCCCATTTTTCTCCTTCACTCTCCTTCTGTTGCCTGCAGTGATTTTCTCTGTCTCTCTCTCTTCTCCTAAAATCCTCCTTCCTGTTTTATTTGACACCCATCTTTCTTTCACCCCATTTCTCTCTGCCTCCCTTCACATTAGTATGCTATTACTGCTTTCAACCGAAACATGGAGATGGTCCTGCTGCGGGGAGATGATGCCCTGGACATAAAACCCATCCGAGAATATGGTCAAAGCCATGAGATTTCAGGGTGAACACAGTCCCATTCAACCCCTAAACATCAAAGTGTTGTGCTCAGGGACAGTTATCTGCATGGAAATCAGTTTGCTGATTTTTCTGGGAGGCTCTGTGAAGTAAGAGAAGCAGCTGTAGAAATTTCAGCAGTCTCTGGGTGGAAGATTCCACTCTTAACTTGGAAAGCCCCCATCTCCCACCTGCATGTCCAATGGTGGGAAGCTGCCGGTGTATTTTTTGTTAATTATTTCCCCTGTTGCATTTGCTCTGTTTTCTTGATTATATTAACATGGCTCTTCTCGCTGCCTGTGCTCAGCTGCCTATTTCTCATTTGTGCTGTTTGATGGGTTGTGGTAATCTGCGTGCACCCAGCCTGCTGTGCTCTGGGATTTACTGATGGAGCTCCTTGTATGCAGAGGCTGTTGTCAATAAAAGGATAATGAAAAGAAAAACCTTCTTGACTCTGGCCAAGCAGCAGAAATCTCAGCTATGGACAGTGGTAGCTCCACCCTCCTGCACAGGATGGGCAGGAAAGAGCCCACAGAAGAAGAGGAGAGTGAAAAGAGGGGGAAGTAGGGACTTGGGGTGTGGAGGAGCTCCAGTGACTGCAGAAATGAGAGTAGTTTGTGCAGAGGGGCTGCTGAGAGCAGCCACCAGGGGCTGAGGCACATCACCTTCTCCTGGGCAGCACCATAAGTGCTGGGAAATTGTGCAACAAACCCAAATTAAATTTGAGTGCCTAAAGCAAAGCACTTAAATCCATGCTTAATGGCCCAATTCCCAGAAGAGTGCAGTCCATGGACCCAAAAGGCTCCCTGTGACACATGACTGTGGCCTTGAGTGTACTTCTGTGTGTTTTAGGATGAAGTATTTTAGGATGAGTTACTGCCAAGGTTTAACCACAGCCAGCAAATCAGCCCCACACACACACACACTCACTCTCCCTTGGCAGGATGGGGGAGAGAACTGGAAGGTAAAAGTAAGATAACTCGTGGGTTGAGATAATGATAGCTTAAAAGGCAAAGAAAAAGTCACAGATACAAGCAAAGCAGGGGCAACTCGTGCCACATTCTCCTGGCAGTGCCAGTGCCCGGTGCTCAGCAGGGCCCTGCACAAAGACATCCCAGGGGGCAGGGGAGGTGCTCTGCTGCCCTGTGTAACTTGGCAGCAGTCCACACCACCCGAGAACTGCCCTGAGTCGGTGTTTGTAATCCTTCTGCAGGGTTTCACAGGAGCAGGAGGAACAGGGCTGAGCTGAAAGGGATTAGCAGGAGCAATTTCCAGGCAGGGATCTCACTCAAAGATACTCCTTGCACTGGTTAGGACACACCAGTCTGTGGCTTTTAGAGTCTGTGATACAAAGGCAATTATCAATGACCTAGTCCAGACCAAGAGAACTGCAGTGTCTGTCACCTTTTACTCATGTTTGAAGAGCCAAAAGTTTTTTTTAAACTACTTGTTCCCCATTGTTTGACTGTTATTAACTTGAGCAGTTTGCTGTTGGAAGCTAAAGGTGTTTTTCACAAGGTTTCACAGGACCAGGTCAATTGCAATGAAATGTTTGATGAAGAATAGTTAAATTGTTTTGACTTCATTTTGGTAATGACAAAATACTTTGTTTTGAGAACAGAAAAACACTTGATTTTCACATTTTTCTCCAACCTGATTTGTATGGATCTTATATTCGGCATTAATTTTAAATAGTTTGCAATGCCATAGAGTGCCAAGCATTATGGCATTTTGATGTCTCCATGTGATTTTTTCTTTTAACACAATTTCTCTTCTATGGCAAGGTTTGAGAACTTAGGCTGCTGCTTCTGATTTAGAAGAGGAATTTCCTGTAAAAATGGCAGTTCACTTTATTAACTACAACTACTACCCCAGCAGCTCATTCTTTCCCTTCTCAAAATACCCACCATCCTTCTTCCCTCTGTCTTTAGCACTTCTTCCTTGTTCTTCTTTTCTCCTTCCTATCCTTATACTCAGTAAAAATCTCCTGTGCTTCAAAGCAATGCTGAAGGTGTAGATATAGACCGAACGTAGTAGGAAGAGACAAAATGGGGCTATGGGAACCTCAGGGTTAGATTTTGTTCCAGTGTTCGACCCTTTGAATCTTGAATGCTGTTTCTGGGGGCAGCAGAAGCTTTGTCAGAGGGTGTTACTATAAACAAAACCTTTCTCTTAATGAAATACAGATTTCACAGGGACATTGCATTTTGCAGGGTTGTTTTTTGCAAGTCAAAAGGGAGAAAAATCTTAATACTTCAATCCATTCATTACCTGGGACTGCTAAATGTTGGTGGAGACAACACGTGGAAAACTTCTCTGGCTGTGTAGCTAAAAAGGACTGCAACAAACTTGTCCCCCAAACAAATTGTTTACACTTTGTCTTCTCAAATACATTAGATAGCTATTTGAGAACAGTGGAACTCAAATATAAACAAACACATGTAAACACATGTAAATATATGTATACGCACACACTGTGTATTTATTCAAACCGTAAATTCTGTTTGTTGGCTACCAGTGAATTCATTACTTGCACAGATGCAGCTGGGAGCCCTCTAACCTGGCACAGCCCAGGATATTTCCTCTAGCAGAGCCCACCTTTGCCTGCAACCTGGGAGATGATCATGTATTATAAAATTCATACTACTCAGGCCCATCCCATTCCCTGACTCCAGACCCTTCTATCCTGGTGAAAGGGCCAAACACCTTTGCTCGTGTGAAACCCATCCCAAAGACCTTGTGAGTGTCTCCTATCCTTCACTGGCAGCCAGGCGGCCGCGCTCCATTTCCCGCAGAATTTCAGCTGCTCGGGTATTTATAAGGAGCATCTGTTAAACAATCTGGAGGGGAACAGTGCTGCTGCCATTAGTGCAGGGGTGAGGAGGGAGCTCCTCAGCAGCACAGAGAGCAGAGGAGATGAGGCCGTGCCTGCTGCTTCGGGGGGTGTCGTGACCTTGACTTCTCGTTGATGAGCGATGCCGAGTGTCTTGGAGCAGAACTGATGGGGATAATGTTCATCTGAACGGATGTGTTCTGGTCACCGGGACTGGAGAGGAATGGAGAGGATGGATCATTAGAAAGACACAAACAATTAGAGCCTCAGTGTTGAGTTCTTACAGAGGTACAGGCCATGAGTGTAGTGAAGAAACAACATGCAGGAGTGTTTATCCCGTTTTCCCTAAAGGTCATCTTTCATTTGAAGCCTTTTTTGCCCTCCCTGACCCACTGCTGGTATTTTCGGGGTCCACAGAGGGTGAGTGATAGTGTGCACAAGAACCTGAAATCCGGGAAGATGACTGAGTGACACTCATGGAATGTAAATCCCTTTGCAAATAGAGCAGCTCAGCTGGCCGGACCTGCAAGGCTCCAGACATTCCCCTGCCCTAACCCTACCTGTAATATTTACACCCACAAGCTCTACGACCGTTCCATATTTCCAGTAGCTTCCTGCAAAATCAACATCAAACTTCCAGTGCCTCTAGTTTTGTGTTCAGCCTGACGCACTCTGCAAGGTCTTGTGTACGAATCCTCTTTGCCCAACCACCACTGCACAAAAATACCTGGCAGAGCAGATCCCTTTCTTTTACCTCAAAACCAGCCCTGATGGGGTCATTCAGTCCCTACCAATGGCTGCCCAGTGTCCAGAGCCCCAAAACAACAGCCCCGCTTCCTTTCTGAAAAGGAACTGGGTTCTAACAACAAAGTTTTGCCTATGACATATTTTTTTCTTTCCTTTTGGTTTCCTCATCCGCACACTTCTAGAGTCCTAATTCATTTCTTTAATGGCCCTTCGGCTGTTATATTTTTGCTTGTCAGGGTGCTTTTTTAATTTAGCCCCCCCTTTATAAATGTATAAAACATTTAATGAAGAAATAATGATATTTTCTCATGTCACTGCCTATTTTTCCTGTCATATTTGATGTGTTTGTAATGTGGGCAGAAATATTATTTATGACCAGGGAAATTAAATACTATTTCACTTTTTTTTCCCCTAATGCAATCTGTGTCATCTTCCAGTTCCCAATTTCTTTCCATTAAAGTTATTGTCTTCGCAGTTCCACTCGACCATTTGCTGTTGGTTTTGCAACAGCGCTGCCAGAAGATGCAGAAAAACATAATGGGGAAAAGAAATGACATAATTTGCAGGAGTTACTTTTCTCATCTCATTTAAATGAAGACAGTTTGTTCCTGGGTGTCAAAAACATCAAGAGCAACAAAAATATGGAAGTTGGTAATTTCTTGCACTAGGAATACTTCCAAAGCTTTGGAGATTCTGTCTGATTCTAGCAGCTACTAAAGATGTGCCCAAGCCAAACTTCCAGCATAAAGTAACTTCAAACCTCAGAAGCCTGAAATCTGGGCCTGAATTTTTTAAGTCTTTGGCCCCAAATGCTTCTCTCATCTGCTGCCAGAACGTCCTCAAAACTGGGACAGGAATCACAATCCCTGACATGTTCCTTAATAATTTGGATGAAATACAGACAAAATGGAGCTGAACAAGGTGATCATGTGCTGTCTGAGCCTTCCATGTTTAGCTCTGCTTGTGCATTTTCCAGTCTTTCCAAAACACATCACATGGGATGAGCGCATGGGACAGGGCCCTCTGTGCTCCCAGAATCTGCTCCAGCCATAACAGACTCCTCAGAGGCTCCTGGGTGGGATTTTTCTGACTCAGAAGAGGTGGGATTAGCTCTCCATTCTGAACTCATCCCGTTTGGTTTTCTTTAACCAAAGACAGATGAACTCCTCTAGAGCTGAGTCATCTCTTCCCTCTTCACTGGTCACTTCTTTTACTATGGGTGGAATTGCCTGTTGTCAGCAATGATTCCTCCATGGACTACAGCAAGCCTAGACAGCTCCTTGAGTCTTGTCCATCAGCTTTAATTTGGATAGACTAAATGGGGGACAGATCCCATCCAGTCTTTCCGTCTGTCCCGTTCCATTTTCAGCCACAACAGCTCCAGTACCAATCTCCTGTAGGAATCAGAGGTGAAGGCCAGCAACCTCGAATGCCAGTGGATTAAAAAGCATCCTGGCTCATCTTACACTGAATATTCTTTCCCCAAAGCTTGTGTCTTTTCACACTTTTACCCAGTTGCTCTTCAAGGCGCCTGTATATTTTGCAGAGGAATTTTTTCCCTGCTTCCTTTGCGGTGTCATGGCTTTGTTTCACAGTTCCTACTCCTTGTATCCAAGTCAAACCCAAAGAGCCTTCTATCACCTTTCTTCTCCTTTTCCTTTTTTTTCCTCCCTAAACATCTCAGCAAGGCGGCCTGTTAATCTCTTCTTCTGCAAAGATTAGAAACGTGGCTTTTCTATGACCTTTCTGAACAATCAGGAACTTGGAGTCCCCAAGACGGGCCGCCATTATCTCATCTTTTGGGCTGTTAACAATGATTAAGCAGGACAAAGGATGTGCTCAGAGCGATGGAGTTTCAATCCATCCTTAGGGAGTACCTGGAAATAAAAGCAAGCAGAGGGGGACAGCTCCAGCAAAAAGAAAGGTTCGACCTTTAGAAAACATCCTTGGTTGGTGCTTTCTCACCTTTTCAAATATACATAAGAAAAATTTGGAATAATAGGCCTGTAAGTGCAGACACTGTCTCCGGACTAAGTCCCCAGAGGGCTGCTCCCACAGCATGTGCCACTGGACCAAGCACTCAGGACTTGGGAAAACCAGGTCACAATCAGAAATGCAATTTTAAACGGTTATTTTCGCTTATGATCTATCTCACTGTCTGTCCGTCCATCTGTGTGCTACAATCTTTACAGGTTTTTCCCCAGGTTTTGATTACCTCCGTACAGCAGCTCCAAGCAAGGGATGACTGATACTTCCACCACTCCCAATCCATCTCACAACAGAGCCGGGGCTCTTCAAGGTGCAATTCCTTTACCAGCTCCTATTTCCAGCAGTTTCTCATCTGCGGCTCACCTTTTCCAGGGATAAACAACACCAGGCAGGGCCAGGTGAGTGAGGAGCAGGTGAGCTACCAGGAGCAGGGAAGCCTTCCCATCCAGCCCAAGGATTCATAGTGCTGTGGTTTGGTTTTGTGGACTCAAAACTCTTGCAGTGCATGTGCAAGAACCTTGTGTTTGTCACATGCTGCTGTCATCTCACAGACAGCAAACAGCTGACCAAACAAACCAAGAATTGATTTGGAATACACTGTTACCCTTCCTTGTCCACAGAACAGGGGAGGAAACTGAAAGGCAGACACATCTCTTGAGGAGACCATGGCCAGAGGTTGTCTAAACCAGATCAGATGGCAGAGGGATGTGTACAACGTGAGCTGGTTCACACACACATTCATACTCAGGTATGTAATGGGATGTCCATGGAGACACAGAGGGAGGGAGATTTGGAATCACAGGACACTTCGGAAGGGACTTTAAAGATCATCTCGTTCCACCCCCTGCCATGGGCAGGAACACCTTCCACGATCCCAGTTTGCTCCAGCCTGGCCTTGGACACTCCCAGGGATCCAGGGGCAGCCACAGCTTCTCTGGGCACCCTGTGCCAGGGCCTGCCCACCCTCATAGAATAAAAGTTCCCAGTATCCAGAACTTGTCTGTGTCTTCTCCAACAACTCATCTCTGCCAAGTGGCTGCAAGGGAAGCAAAGGCAAGGGGGGGGGTCATTAACAGAAAGTTTAGAAGAGAGGAATAAAAGATTTTTTTTAAATGGGCTAAAGTGTGAAGAATGGCCTTTGTGAACAAGTCAGTCATTTATAATTATTTCATTGGCATTGTATGAATTATACATTGAGACCATAATGGAGTAATATCTCATCTCCTTTCCCCCTCAGTGGGCACTGAATGAACGGCCAGGTGAGCTGCACTTGGACCAGCACCATTCTCCAGGAGAGTCACTGCTCACCTCTCACTGCTCTCCTGAATTTCTGTTCAATAAGTGCGTGTTGATCTTTTACCAATCTTTTCTGGATGCTAAAATCAATGAGTATTTAGAAAATAGATTTTGTCCTTTAAATTTTTTTATTTTTCTTTTCTTATGGAAAAATAGAAGAGTGGAGGGGTAAAGAAGCATGGAAAAAAAAAGCTGGAGCCAAGCAATATGGTTTTGCAGTTTATCCAAGAGCTAAGGGATAAGAGTGGACACAGCCTCTGTTACAGTAGCTCAGCTGATGGGTGGGAAAATGCTAAACTGACTTAACTCACCCACATTTTTTGAGTGGTTTTGTACTTGCATAGCTGCCTGTAAAAATACTGGCTCACAGTCATGATGTAAATGGAATATGCCCCTTCAAAACTGGTGTTTCACTTCAGAGAGCTCTGACTTTTCCCCCGGAAGAAGGGTCGACTCAGACACACTAAGAGGGTTGATAAAAGTATTTGTGCTGCAAGAGGTTGGAGGAGCTGTGAACTCTGGTTTAAGAGGCAGGTAGTGAGGTGCTTACTTAGCAGACTATCAGGGTACATCAGAAACTAACAGGAGCCATAAACCTCAATGGATTAACTTCCATCCATTTTGATTTCCAGCTGTATTACACCTTGGCTGTGTCACTGCCAAAACAAGAGGTCCTAAATAGAATAGCAATTATCTCAATATCATTGATTCAGTGGGCACTTTTTTCAATTTTCTCTGTAACGTGTTGATTCCTGCACCTCTTCCCTGCTCCCAGATTTCTCTCCCTCTTCCATATAAGGGTATTTCTTCCTCCCAGGTGACCTGTTAGGGAGATGGAGCCCTGGAGCACTCCAGATTTTGGGAACAGAGGTCTCTGATGCACGGTATGTAAGAAGGAACATCCTGTCTTAAACAGAAAATTCCACAATGTACCATTAGGAATTCCTAAAATTGTAATTTCTATAGAATTGTATTTTCCCCTGAGAATCTCACTGAGCCTGACTCTCAGTTATGCCATCCTCTTTCTTGGAGCAAGAAAAAAGATGGATAGCGAAGGAAAACAGACCAGGAGCCTTAACCCAGCTTTGTGATCCTTGAACCCCAGGGCTTTAAAGATGCCTGACATCTGCATTTGAAGAGGTCATTCCACTCAACCTTTGTTTCTTAAGTGCATCGCATTTACACAGAGCTCCTGAGCACCTCCACACAGAAGCTGATAAAAGGCTGGCAGCAACACAGAGATAATTTTGTTTGAATTTGAGGTTTTCCAATAAATGCACCTAGACCCTGTCCTTTCAAAAGTCAAAGGGTTAAAACTTTCCATCAAGGCAAGGTATTCCCCAAGTAATCTGCATCGAGGGCTCTCTGAAGCAGAGAACATTGTTGACCCAGACATCACTAAGTTCTTTGCTTCTGAAAAGTTCTGGCTGCTGATAAACCTTTGTCCTTTTTCTTTGATTAGCTTTACTCTGGCTGTAAATCCTATTTTGTTTTGTGCTGGGGTCTAGCCAAGGAAGTATTTCTATTAACCTGGAGCAGCTGGAGAGTAGCTGGCTCTCACTGTCAGGGGATTGCAGCCTGAGTATCCTGTAACACTAATGTTTTTCACTGTTGAAGCCCCAGTCTAAAAAGAAGGAGATCCATGTTCCCTCTGCGGTTATTTTGCTAGCCTGGAAGCTGGCAGAATTGTGTGGGCAGGATGTCATTAGCTTAAAGATGGCAGCCATTAGGATTTCCATCTAAAATCTGCTCCCCTCACAGACCCCATGTCTGCTGTCTTTGCTGAGAGCTTTAATTTATCCATTCATAGAGTGGGAACACACTCCTGCTACTTTCATTACCCAGTTGGCTTTAATTAAAAAATCTGTAACGCCTCCTGTCTTGGAGGGCTTTGAGTTTGGTATCCTGATGCCAGGAGCCATTGGAAGAGAAGGGGAAAATGAGAAGGGGATGGCAGTCAGCTGTGAGAGCAGCAAGTCCCATGCCGGGAGCGCGGATGGGCTGCACCAGTGTGCGACACCCTCATTCACATTCCTGTGGAGCCACCTGTGAGTCCCTGGATCTTCCACATCTCTTCAGCCTAAAGGAGGAAAGAGATCCTACTTTTACTCCCTGATGCTTTCTGTTCAGTTACAGCATTTATTCTAAGCCTTCCTGCCCCGAGGCTGTGGAGCCTTGCTAAGTTCACTACCCTCATTACCGGAGCATCACAGCAAAAAAAAATATCTCTTTGCCTGTGTCTTTTGCCCAGGGTCTGTGACTTCCCTCCATATCTCACAGGTGTAAAATGAGCACCAAGTAGGCACAGGAAATGTTAAAACCCCTTGTCCCCAAAGGCAAACTCTGTAGTGACTAATCCCTGGGAGAACCTGAGATTTTAAAATTGGTTGGTTTTCTCCTTTCTCTTATCTCTACTCCCTCTGAGCCTTTTGCCATGTATTTACCGTCCCTTTTCCCCTTTCCCTGTGCCACCTCCCCACTCTGCATAGCCACTGCCCTCAGCCAGCAGCACTTTATCTGCTTCCAATGCAGCGTGTCCTAGAAAGAATTATAGCATTGCCTTTCTCTCGACAGCCAGTCATCTCTCAGTAACATACAATAAGCTGTACTTGGGCCAAAGGAAATGGGTTTAGCCTGGCGGGTAATTAATTTTTTCAGGGTTCAGTTTCCCACACTGAAATTGGTCTCCGTCTGATCAATTAGAAGAACATTTCGCAAACGAAACTGATTATGAATCATGGGTTTCAGCTCAGCTGTGGAAAACCTGATGCATGGCTATTGGAGCAAAAAGTAGAGGGAAGCTTCAGCCCATTTATCCCAGCTACTGCTCAGGAGTGAAAGCAACACACAAACACACACCCCACTCACTCCTTCAAGGAGGAGAAGATGATGGGACTCCACCAGTTCACAGCACAGTTCTGAAAATGGTCCTCAAATCTCCTGAGAGTTGTCTCCCTGGACACGGGAATTTATCCACTGGCTGAACACTGTCCTGGGACCACCCCTCTGAGCACTGGCATAGCTTAACTCTGGTAGATTCTGTTTCTTTTTGCTTCCAGACACAAATAAAAAATGGAAAAGCTTTTGGATGAGGAACATCCCAAGACGTCTTTAATTCAGATGTAATGGCTTTGAACAAGGAAAGGAATGATCTCAGACATATGAGGTCTCTGTACCACAGCGAGCCTCCCCTTCCCATTTTCCTCTGCTGATAATAGTCACAGAAATGATGGCAGTCGAAATTTAACTTTTAAGAGAGTGACATTTCCATTTCAGCCCTGAGCAAGCCTGCAGGATCCAGCTCCCAGTGGGAGCAGTTACCCACTGTCCCACATCAAACAGGAGAACACTCTCCATCCCCTCTGCCCTTCTCTCTGCCCCACGTGCCCCCCAGCACCGAGCAGAACCATTAGTTCAGTTTTTCCTGTGTGTTTAAACCATGCCAAACACTTTAAAGGAAATAAATAACGTCAAGTGTTCAAATGAAATTTTGCTGAGAACCCTCTTTTTCTCCTGAAAAAGCCATGACACTAAACTTTCCAGTCATCTCAAGCCTTGAATAGTTTTTCATTTCTGTCAGATTAACCAAGTTAAAATTCCCTCTCACGAACTCGGCATTTAGAGGTATTATGCCAGAAGTAGCTTAATAACTTTCACTTCAAAAATAAAGAAAAGGAAAAAAGAGGGGGAAGAAAGGCATTTCTTGGCACCATGCAGAGTAAACAAAGAAATGCAATTTCACAAAGCAGGACCGGCTAGAGGGGACGTGCTGCAGACAGAGGGGGGACTGAGGCTGGACTCTGCAGTGAAACAAGGCTGCATATGAAAAATTCATCATCTAATATCCCAGGCAGCAGTCCTGTCTGTTTTTATACACCAAACTGGGTCAGTTAGTGCCTGGGCAGAACACTCTCCAGAAAAACCACATTAGTAAAAACAGGTGCCACAGAAAGTGGTTCTCAGAGGGCAAGTGTGTACACAGCTCCTATAGTTTATAGACAGATAGATAGATAGATGAAAAGAAAATGTTACCATTTTATACAGCTTCTTTTTCCTCTGTCTCCCTGACATAGACCTCTCATAGATGGAGAAATGCATTTGCAGAAATAGTCTTAATTTGGATTTGAAATATGTAATGCATTTGCTATCTCACAGACTGACCTTTACTCATGCTGGAGAAGTGGATTTGGAAGAGAGAAAAGGGAGGCTTATGATGCTTAAAAGCTTCTGCAGGAGGAAACTCTACGCACCTGAGGTCACACCTGGGACAGCTTTGTCACCAGCATGGTTTATTCCTAATGAAGGAAGTCTGGTTGTGCCAAGGAAATTGAGGCGTTGATTGTGGCTTTTAGTATAAAATATAATATTCCTGTACACCCTCAAACTGTGGAGCAAGACCTGGAACATAAAGAAAGACAAACCCGACTATTATCCTGATAGACTCAAGTGCAAAGAAAAGAAGGGCTGTTGCTCCTGTGGTAACCCCTGTTAAGCAATGTTTAAAGATGGAATTTCTGCACTGAACAGTCTCAGCTACAATAGTATCCTAGCTCCAGGCTTTTCGAGATGTTGCTTTTAAGATGCAATGGAAAACTGATGCCCTGACCTCTTGTGGTCACTAAACACACAGAGCCCGATTTCCCAAGCATATGATTGTTTTCAACACAGTCTCCTTCCGAAATTTTTATTTGCTTTACTGAATGCTGTTCTCTCCAGTGCTCCCTTCACAGTTTCACCAGGGCAGGGACTTACTCAGCATTCCCAATGCTTTTGCAGAAGGCACAGTGTGATGTGGTTGGAGGTGTCCAGCCCCAGTAAATTCCAGAACCCACTGCAATGGGCCACAGACAATGAAATAATATTGGAATGTGATCTGCTGTCCTGCATAGCTGCTTCCAAGCATTCCCTGGGAGCAGTGCTGCCTTCTGGGGAATGTGAAATGATCCTTGAATGTAATTTGACAATCAAAGTTCAGAAGTAACAGAAGATATTTCAGAAAAAGAAGATGCAGGCTGACTGGAAGAATGTATTTTTGTCACTGCCTTGAAATGTTTCAGGACGTTTTCAGCAGAGAAACCATTCTTGAAGAGCTGACAAAAGGAGTAGGGTGAAGGATCTTTTGCATGGGTGTCGGCAGCCTAAATTAAACGAGATTCAAGTTTCCAATATATCTTATGGTTACTGTCTGTGTCTAGTGAGTTTTGCTGTAAAGAAATGATGGGTTTTGAGCCAACCATCTGGCGTGACCACATGGGAAACCAGACTTTGATTCACACCTCTGCAGGCAAGAGTCAGATGCTGGGAACATTGAGGACCTGACTGCAGGGCTTGAAAAACATCATTCTTTTCACTCCATCTTTGCCCAGAGCTGATGGGGACCTACAGATACAAATGCAGCCCTGTGAGATGACCATGGAAATTTCAGAAGAGGCTGAAAGCTTTGAGGGTGAATAGCTTATGTTGCTAGGGAAAAATTAAAAACAGTCCGAGAGAAGATACAATAAATATAATACGAATCAGTTGTTAATGTGTTTGACCTACTGCCTTTTGGGTTGGCTTCTGGGTCTTCTGTGAAGGAGAAGTCCCCAGTGTGAGATGCGGTTTTCTTCATTCCCTAAAGCTGCAGGAATAACTTCCTTGTATGAAGACACAAGCAGAGGGAAGCAAGATGCTTCCCAGTGGGTGATTAATTGGCAATGTTTTTTCTTGTAAAACCAAAAGCTTGGTATGTACTGTGACCATGATAAAGTGGACACAGCCTGAGCTTCCTTCTTCCTCCTCTCATAAAGCCTCCTCTCTCATGGCCATCACCAGGATCTGTGATTCCTGTCTCGTATGCCCCGTAACCTCGGATTCAGAGAGAGGACGGGATAATTCCCAAGGTATTTGAATAAGATGCTTGTCTGGATGAGACTGCTGAAGGACTCAGCTAATGCTGCTTGGGTTAAGAGGATGTTGATAACTGAAAATCCAGTCCAGCAGTTTAGAGGCTTCAAATAGGGCAAATGTGAGACAGAGTGAGGCTGTCACTCTGGGTCCAGCTGGTGAATACGTTTCCCGCTGTGTGCCCAAACCCAAAGCCAGTGGCATTCCCCTTCTGGACGGCTGGCTCAGGGAGAGAGTGACAGTGCTGGAGCTCTGTGGTCATAAAGGTCCATGCTGCTACTGGGAGGTCACCCCAGGATGAGGTGCAAGCGCTGTAAAATGAGGGAGGAAGAGACCATTTCCTACCGTGATGCATTATGCACAAACAGCAAACAGATGCCCTCGGAATGTTTTTGTCTGAAATGGAGAATAAAGCAAAAATAATCAGCAAGACAGAAGCAGAAGCCTGTCTCTCTTTAACAATCTGCACTCAACCATGTTCAAAATAGCCACTTGGCAACAATTACCTCAGAGGGAAAGCGGTGTGGAGAGCAGAACATAAGGGCAGAGCTGTAACAAAGGCAGCAGAGTTGAGACAGGATGTTGTTTTTGTTCAGTTCTCCTCCTGAAGCCAGTCCAGGTTGGTTTTGCCGCAAGCTGGACATGCTTTGAGAGCTGCTTTAAGACCTGAATGTTTTTAAAATGGCAGAGTGGCGAGGCAGGGGCTTGGTGGCAGCACACAGAGGCTGTCAGAGCAGGGCTTTAACCAGCATTTCCTTCCCTGCTGCAGTCTGGACTCGGGCTGTGTTCCTACGGAATTCCTCTCCAGGAGGCAAAGTCTGTTCTGTGGCCTAATGGGTTACTGAGGAAAATTCCAAACCTTTTTTATCCTTCTTTGAACAAGGAAAGGAAAACAATTGAAAGGGAAAAAAAATGCCCAGAGGGACAAGGAGTTTTCCTACAAATTCTGTTTCCACAAGATATTTCAAGATATCGTTGGCATACTTGACTTCTAATATCAAAGGACTATTTAAGTTAGAAGATGAAACAAGGTGTATGGACTGTTTGGTACTGATTAGAAACTCTGAAGAAGCAACTGAGGTAGAGACTAACTCATGGTATGATTTTATTTACTGCAGATTCTGCGGTGAAGGGGACAGAGAGCAGAGAGAGGAAAAATGAAAGAAACCCTTTTGTTTGCCACAACACTGATGTGGCATCCTCATCATCTTGTGACACGATGCAGGAATAAACAAGATGAGGCTGGGATTAGAGTCCATTAATGCCCCTCACATTCCTGGTGAATCCCCACCAGTTTCGTAGGCCCTCACGCAGTCGGGAATGACTCCTCATCAGGTCGCTGGGGTGATATTTCAAGCAAGCATAGAATAATTTTGAGAATGGTTTATCTCCTTTCCAGCCTGCGGTCAGGTAACATCCCTGTGGCAACCATTTCAGTTGTCTATGTGGAAAAGCAATGTGCAGAAAGTAATTTAATGTAATGGATTGTTTAGCTTTCTTTTAATTAAATGTAGCAGCTGGAAACAAGAAGACAGCTCTGTATCACCAAGCAGGTCTCTAATTGCAGGCATCCTCCACAGACCCTACTTAGTGTGCTGCACTTTCAGCCCAAGTTGAAAACCCAATGCTATTGAAAACCCAAAACCTTATGATTTTGTCTACCTTTCATGAAATAGTTCAATGGGTTGATTTGTTTCCTTTTGCTATTTCTCTCTCTCCCCAAAACTCAAACTGCTGATGATAAATATGCGTCAAAGCAGCTCAACCAGCTCCAGAAATCATCTCCCAGAGGAGCCCAGCAGCCACACAAGGGAGGATAGTGCTGAAGTTCCTTGGGAAGCTGGCCTTTTCAAATGACTGAGGAGCTCCAACTGTTTATTCCCACCAAACAATTCTGGCTTTTTGAAGATGACTGAACACATTGCTGGGCCTTTCAGCTGAGCTCCTTTCAAGTGAGAACAAAAGGCTGCTTGTCAAGTGTATCAATACAATTGTGACTCCCGTGGTCATTGCAGTGCGATGTTGTCAGGCACATTCCTGGAGCAACAGTGACTTCAAAGCAAGACCATTTAAATGGCATCATTTGCTCCATAATTTCAAAATGGATGGCTTTGGGAAGTACCTCAGCTGGAAGAACTGGGGGGTTTTCAGTGTAAAAAGGTCAACATTGCACTGGTTTACAAGGGCAGGGTAACCAGGGTGTTAAAAGTGCTCATTTTCCCTATGGCATTTCCAGGGAGAAGCCCAGAGTGACAGCTCAGGTGGAAATACCCACATGGCAGATGACTAAAGGCAGCTGACATAAATCCACCCCGTGCCTTGCTCTACTCATTTCCTTTTTACCACTCACACTGCCTTCTTTCCCCCTCATTTCAGACGGGTTTTGTGTGTAAACAGAGATGGAATAACTTTTGTGAGGTTTCCCTCAAAAAGCTTGGTACAAGGAGGTCAGTGTAGGAAAGATGTGTTCTCCTGGCTTGCCCCTCACCCTGGCTGATTGCCCAGTGCCCAAGGCCATGGGCAAGAAGCCCAGTAGGTCACATTAGAGCCTACCTGAGTCTAGGTCATAGGCTCTGTTCTGGAGAACAGCTTGCACTCCTCCTCCTGCTTGGATCCCCACAAATTTCCTGCTGGCTGTGCACGAGGCTAAAGACAGGTTTGGAACAACATCTGTACTCGATGGGAAGCTGGGCCAAGACTCTGAGAGTTTGCCAAGCAACCCTTTGTCTATGGTGCATAAATCTACACCTCTTGCAAAGGGAGAAGAGCAAAGAAGGAAAGGCAGTGCCAACTTGCAGATTTGTAAAAGAGGCTTTTAAGCTCTCTAGAGGGGAAACTTGCAACTGCTAAATATACTTCAGGAGAAATACAGCCAGATCATTTCTTTCCTCAGCCTCACTACAACTCTTTATGTTTTTCCTCTTGAGAGGGGACAGGAATGCAGCATTGGCAGGGAAAAGGCTGGGAGGAAAAGTGGGTTTGGTCTATTTGCTGTTAACTCCACCACGTGCCTCATCAAGGCTTTTTCCAGTTCTCCTGTCTTGATCCATAGGGAAAAAGAATTGAGAGAGAAAGATGTGGAAAACGAAAAATGAAGGGTTTCTGTGCATGCAGGGGAAGATATTTTGACAGAATGGATGATGGTGACTAAGAAAAGGGGAGAAGAGGCAAGTGTTAAATGAGTTTGTGTTCCTGGCTGCTGAGTAGCCCCAGGAGGTTCCCAGCAAGGCTGCCGCTTTTTTATTGGAGTTTTGTGCCGGAGTTATAAACCCTTTAAATGAGCCTAGATCATTAGGGAAGCTTGGCTGATCACTGATGAAAAAATATAACAATTAAAACAAAGGGCTGGAAGAGGGAAGCAGAGGGAGAAGGAGCTGGGGGTGAGCAGTTTTAATACTTAATAACAAATACTAATAATGGTGCTGAGTTGGGGACTAATTAAAAGTTTCTAAAAAGAGAGAGGAAGAGAGAGGTATTAATCTGGAGTGTTTTGTCTGGCAGCTTCTGTGAGTACCCGAAAAGCTACCCTGGCAAGGAGGACAGGACAGAACACTGACAGCCGAGCAAAGCTCTGGAGAGAGAGGGATCTGAGCCATGGTGGAGCCCAGCTCCACGTGCTCTTCTGAGCTCTGTGTTTTGGTGTCTGCCCCATATTTCAGGACTGCCAGTGGTCATTCTCCCACATGGAGCAAAGGGACTGGGGAAGAGCAGCACAGGAGGGAGTTTGAAGTGTGGAGAGAGCAAAATTCCTCTGTGAAAAAGGGACTGCTTTGGGCAAAGAGACCTGGGTGGCAGCAGCATAGATCTGAGAATTGCGCAGGTAGTGACACCCACAGCCATGGCAGGAGCCAAGGAAACAGGAGCCAGGAGGGACCACAGGTGGCAACAACTCGGGGAGCCACTGCCATCTAGTTTTCCAGGGGTTGGAAGGGCATTCAGAGGAAGAACTGCTGTACGCTTTCCCTCTTGCTCTGCTGCTCTCAGCTGATGCCAGGACACGATGACAGATGGGTTTCCCTGGCTGTTCCTGTACCATTCCTTGCCTCTACGCTGTGTCCGAGTGCATTGTGGCGGCCCAGCCCAGCGGGCTGTGCTCCACCCCCGCCCATCAGGCCCTGGCTATCCAATGGGCCGACGAGTCAGAGTCAGAGGGCGCGTCTATGGGCGGAGGAACAGAATGAGCACCTCCCTTGTTTCCGGAATGTTCGTGCTTGCATGGCTGCTGATTGGTTGTAAGCCATTGAGTCCTCCCCTGATTCCCCCTGGTTGGTTCCCTCACAATTGTACCCTCCCCTTAAGCCGGTTTTTATTGGACCATGAAGTTTGCTCCACCCCGTTTTCCCCCCTTAAAACCTCCTGTAAAAGCCTTGGACCCTCAGAGATCTTCCCTTCCCGCAAGTGCGGCAATAAACTCTGCTGGACGCTTGGAGAAGGTCTCTCTCTCTCTCTCTCTTTTCACCCCTTTGCCTCCGAGGCCCATCAGCCTTGCGATCGGCCACCTCTAGGCAAGCTTCCCAGGCTTGGCCTGACACCGGCCGCCGGAAAGAGCACCAGAAGGAGACTTGTGTGCTCCTTCAGGCGGGCCACCTTAGCTTCCTCGACCACCACCGAGCTGTCCGGAGGAAAGCTAGGCGGACACGAGTGCGCCTTTCCCCCCACAGAGATAATGCTCTCAAAAGCAGCAGGCTCACAGGTCTGCCTCCAGCTGAGCTCCGGCTGTGCCTCCAGCTGTGTCCTGAGGTCTGGGGGTGGTAAAGGCTGAAATAACCAAGGCACCAACTATTGCCTTTCCCTCACCAGTTCAGCAGCTGCCTGAGGGACAGTTCAGCCTGGAGAAACATCCTTTGTGGATAATTTCAGCTAAATTCCTGTAGGCACCACCGCTGCTATCTCCAGCGCTTCATCCTTGTGGATAAAGGACCTGGCTGTGGGGAATGACAGCCTCAGACACCAAGTTCCTGCCAGCATGAGCTCCTTTTATTTTCTCATCTGTGTAGGAGACTCTAAGTTTTAATTATTATTGCTTTTTGCTGTTCTTTGTCTTAATTAAGTCTGACTTGCTGACTATTTCAAGGGAGATGATGTCTGGGTAACGCCTTCCTGCCTTGAGTTTTGGATTTTGGAAGGAGAGATATGAAGCCCAGCACCACTGGATCTGCCAGGCAGCAGAAATGCAATGTCATAGGGACTGGAGGTGCAAGGGGGACTGGGCAAAAGCTCAACTAAAATCGGACAATCCACCTGGAGTGAGCACAGAGCAAGAAAGCCACGGGGATGTGTGCCTGGCAGGTAGAACAGATTTCCCAGAAAATTCCTCTGTGTTAGTCTATCTGGGATCTGACTTAGGATCATAGAATCATTAAGGCTGGAAAAGACCTGTAAGATCATTGAGTCCAACTGTTAACATCACCGTATCCCAAAGTGCCACATCCACACGCCTTTTAAACTCTTCCAGGGATGGTGATCCCATCCCCTCCCTGGACAGCCTGTTCCAATGCCTGACAGTCCCTTCAGTGAAGAAATTCTTCCTGATGCCCACCCTGAGCCTCCCCTGGCCCAGCCTGAGGCCGTTCCCTTTCCTCCTGTCCCTGTTCCCTGGGAGCAGAGCCCGACCCCCCCCGGCTGCACCCTCCTGTCAGGGAGTTGTGCAGAGCCACAAGGTCCCCCCTGAGCTCCTTTTCTCCAGGCTGAGCCCCTTTCCCAGCTCCCTCAGCCGCTCCTGGGGCTCCAGCCCCTTCCCCAGCTCCATTGCCCATCTCTGGATATGCTTTTCCCCCCTTTTTTCTGTAAAGTGACACCAGGTAAATTCAGACCCACAATACAAACACCAGCAGCACTCTCTGATTCCTCAGCCACCCAAAGCCCCCAGCAGCCACAGACAGCTTCCCCATGGCTCTGCTGGGCATCATTTTATCCCCACTCAAGAAGAGCTGAGATGTTTGTGGTGGGCTGTGTGTGATTTGGCTTGAGAACTCTATCCTGGCTCCTGCCACAGCCCTGGAGCATCCAGCAGGAGCTTTGCTATTCTGCACCAGGGCTCTCTCTGTCTGTCTGTAAATACTTCCATTCCAGAAGCCTCTCTCCAGCGTGACAGATTTGCTATGAGGAACCTGGCAGCAAAGGTTTTTCCTCCTCTCTCTCTCTGTCTCTGACAAATGTATAAAACGTGTTAGCTTTTCATGTTCTAATTTATGATATAATAAACTCCTCTGTGCCCTGGCCTCGTTCAGGGATTGGAAGTGAAGTGTTCCACTTGCCTGCATTGGTGGAATTCTACCAGAGCATTGTGGGTGTTAGAGGGATGGGGCAAGGGCTGGAATTGCGAGGAGGAAAGGGAAAAATGGGATGTAGAGGATGTGAAGCTTCAGGGGCAGAAAGGGGAAAGGGGAAGTAGAGATAATTTCTGTAATTTTTTTTCTGATTTCACTGGGCATGATGTGTTTCCCCGTGGGATTTACATGGCTCTGCTCCTGGTGCTTGAGGAGCTTCTCTAAGTGACAGAGCCACATCCATCTTTGGACCTTTGAGGGAAAAACAACATAAATGCATAAATAATATACTGCAAGAAAGGAATGAGCCTGGTCGGCCTCACTGAAGATGAAAGGATGGGAATGCAGGAGTAGGATATGGGAAGCAAGAAGAATTCAGCTGCAGTGAAGGATTGACTTGACAAGACCACTTTGAAAAAGAAAAGGAAAGAGGCCCAGTGTCCATCCAGTGCAGGTGTCTGGGCACACACTTGGCAGCACCTTGGACAGCTGCACCACAGAAACCAGAGCTCCGAGTCAGATCTGCTCATTCTGCCACCACAAATCTGTTTTTCTTCCCAAGCTTTTCCTCCCTTTTGTTTGCAACTCAATCTGGAGGGACCTTCTGACACGGTACCTTTATCCATCAGACTGCCAAAAACTTAAAAACATCTCATTTGTCCACTTAATGAAATGGGCACTGCTGGCTTGGCTGTTTTGGTTTTCTTTGCTCTGAATAAATGATTGCCCCCCATGTGTAATTTTTTTCTCAAGTAAACAGATTTGGTCCTGATATTTTATTATTACTGCTGGGGAGAGAAGGTGGTATTTTCATAGATGATGGATATAAACCCACGATGTGCAGGTAGCTTTACACCACAGAAGGTTGCTGTGATGGACATCCAGAGAGGATGAGAAATCACATAAAAATGGAGGGAAAAGGAAGTCTTCACAGGAAAAACCCCAAAATCAGCAAACCAAAATGGGAGAAAAAGATGAATGAAGTGGGCAGACAATAAAAATGAAGAACGATGGTCTACAAGGGCCCAAAGGGCCCATCCTCATCTTGATCAATTCCAGATCTGCTCAAATCAAGGGATTGAAATAATCCAAATCCCCAGATCAACCATTTTAAGTCTCAAAGCTAAGACTAAGATCTTTCTGAGTACTTGTAAGATTTTATTGATCTTTGCTTATGTCAGTTCATTGATACGCTTGTGTATCTTTGGCACCGAGCAGTGGGTTCAAAGCTGAGCACACCTTTCCACCTGCTGGCTCTTCTGCTCAAGGCAAAGCACGAGGTGTCCAAGCCGGTGCCTGGAATTACAGGAGCAGTCTGTGTCAGCATCTCTGTCAGCAACGACATCCTTCAGCTTCTGGAAAACCCAGCCCGTGGCAGGAGTCGGTCCCGTGCCAAACCCACTGGTGTTACTGCGGAGCAGAAACAGAGTGAAAAGTTCAGGATAGTCAAAGGTGCACCCCTCATCTACAAGGATAACCTCATCCCTGCTCATTCTCCTTCCCCAGAGGACACAGAATTTCCTAACACTGCACAGGAACTTAAACAAATGCCCTGCTCTTTTTTGGTTTTTTGGTTATACAAACAGAGAGGTGGCAGAGTTGTCGCCACCAGACCTTCTGCAGGGAGGAGCCAATCCATCAGTCCCCAGGGACAGGTTTGCTGTAGGATTAACTCAGGTGAAGGACACACAAAGGTGTCTGAAATGCTATGGGATGGATTTGCTAAAGGATTTGCTCAGGCAAGTGATACAGGTTCAGATGTTTAGGGTCCTATTGATGGATTTGCTGTAGGATCTGCCAGAAAATAAATCCGTACCATTTACACCAAAGACCTCAGGTACAACAGTCTTGTAGGTTTTCCTTGGGAGGTACAAAAGTGTAAAAATATATAGACTATATAAAAACTGTGTAAAACTATAAATAAATACTTGATAACAATTAATGCTGTAGGATTTTTCCAGAAGAGAAACAGTCTCACAGGCCAACCCTTGTAAGTATGTTCTGCATTACCCCAGCACAGGTTGACAAACCAAGATGACTTGTTGCTTATGGAATTTCTTGAGATCATCAAACAAGATGAAAGTCTGGCTTGAGTAATTAAAATGCTAATTGGAAATTCACCATTCATCAGAGGAAATAGCAATGAGTTCCTTCTTTCTTTCCATTTTTTTTTTCCTCCAGCATTTTCACTCTAGTGGTGGCAGATGTTGGGGTTGTGAATTCATTGTCTGTCAGAGACACAGCAAAATCCTCTTTCCAAACTGGTTTTCTGTATTTTTGTTGATTGTCTGCTTAAATTAACCTTCTCTAATGAGACGAAAATACGCAGGGTATGCCTGTAATTTACGGGCTGTGAAATTAGTGAGTACAGATATAATACATCCTGGTGGGTGACAGGGACTGGAGAGCTCTGCGAGTGCCCACACAGAGGAGAGGAAGGCAAGGTATCTTTAATGCATGGTTCCCAGTGGTGTGGAGGATTATCCAGGCTGGCTGCTGGCACACAAACACTCAGGACCATTAGGCACAATGGCTGGCGCCTGCCCTCTCCTCTCAGAAAGCCTTTACACCAGGAAAAAGTGAGTATAATGTGAGTGTAAAGTGCTGCCACATCTCTCGATTTGCATTTAAATTGTAAACCCTTCCCTGGGAGGGTGCTGAGGCCCTGGCCCAGGTTGCCCAGAGAAGCTGTGGCATCCCTGGAAGTGTCCAAGGCCAGGTTGGACGGGGCTTGGAGCAACCTGGGATAGTGGAAGAGGGCTGAAATCCCCAAGAAAACGTAGATGCCTTCCACTGAAGGGCTTAAGCTTCAGGACTGGACACATCATCCTCACTGCCCAGCATGCCCCACACTGCCAAAGCTCCCACTCAGAGTATTTGTATCAGAGAGTCAGACTTCAATATTTTCACTTGATAAGAAGGTGGTGTTTGAGTTACTTCTCACTCAGGCATAGATCAATGTGCAAACAAACAAGCAAAGCCTCCTCTCGAGATATCACATCGAGACATCCACTGGCACAAACCGACACAGGCCAGGGGGAGCACAAAGTGTCCACATCTGTGTTTGTTCTGCACACTGGGGAAGGGCGATCAGAGAATTGCAGGGCTGCCAGCTTCCAATATTTTAGGGCTAATTTATGGTAATAGATGTTTGAAACACTCTCAGCCCTCAAGACATTAGTACTCACCTTGGCTTTCATCAAAAAAGAAAAAAAAAATCATTCTTTGTTTTCACGCTGAGCAGATAATCTGGATATTGCCTGACAGATTCAATTTAAAGTCCCATAACAGAAAGACAAATAAAAAACCTCCTCCCTGCTACCCCTGACGATTTTTTCCCCGTGTTTGGGATATTGTGATAATGGATTTGTGCCTGTAGGACACACTGGGGGTTGAGAGACCCTGGGTTTCTGTATATGCCAAAGATGTTGCACAGAACGGTGAGAGTCTCGAAGAAAATGAAGAGTGCTGAAGTTCTTTCTAACAATATCCGTTGCTTTAATAGAAGATATTATCACTGTTTGTGAATCTTGTCACACATTAGGCTTCAAATCAGATGTATTTACAGCCCTGTATTTTAAAAAGATGGAAGAGCAGCACTATGAATTTGAGTTTGGGTTTTTTACGTTTTTAACATATTTATTACAAGGGGAAAAAAATCCTTTTATTTGGGTTCAAGTTCAGATGGGTTCTGGATCAAATGGCTGAAGTTATACCCTGAAATTTGTGTAGATTCACATCATTCATATCTGTGTCTGTATTTATTAGGTGAAATTAAACAAAACACATAAAAAAGGTGAACAAACAAATGCACAAACAGAACTGAAGCCAGATCCCTGAGCCCGCTGCTGAATCTGGAATGAGTGCAGATCTAAGCAGAAAATTCTAATCCACCCTCTCATTGCCCCTAATTGTCGTTTTTGTTGGATGTGTTTCTAACATATGCCAATTATTTGTTTTTTATAAACACGGTCCTTGCCCAGAGGTGAACAAGAACGAGGAAAGACAAGGAAAGGATGGCTCTGCATTACAATATCCCGGGCAGCAAAGGCAGGTTAAGAGTGTCCCACCGTTCTCCAGCCAGTTGTTCCCTTTCTCGCACTGCTCCCGCTGCAGATGTGTCACTGCAGTTCTGTGCAGCGGCTCGAGGGAATCGGTTTGTAAAGATTTCTTTTCAGTGTGGTCCAGTGTCAGCCCCGCCCTCAGGGCAGTTCCCTCCGTAGGTCTGGAGTAGGAAATGGAGCTGCTGTGCAGGGAAGAACAGCCGGGGTGGGAAACTGGTAAAGTGGTTTTGCCCCTGAGAAATGATGCTGTGGTGGGGTGGGAGAATGTGGTCCAGAAGGAATAGGGGTTCACTTCTTTAGAATTGAGAATAAAATAAGGAAATCTACAAATTTCAGCTATGATTAATTTTTTTTTCCTTTTTTCTGATTTTTAAGTAATACAGGCATTAATGAAGTTGCTTATCCTTTTTTGCTGAGGGGGAGGAAAGGAGTCAGCTTTCCTTCAGAACCTTCACCTGTGGCAGAAGTCTTGCTGGAGGAGGCAGAGGACTGATACCACTGCTAAATAATCATACTGCTCAGGTGGTGTAAACTGGTTTAGTTCTGACAATGTCACAGTAATTGGCATGAGATGTGAATCAGGTTGCATTCAACCTGAGAATGGTATCAGGGAAAATGTTCTAGTAGGAGGTGAACATCAAAGAGGGAAAAGGAAATCAGAGGATGCTGCAAAATAGAGTTACTTTACCCTTAATATCAGTGTTCATGTCCTACAAAATTACTACAAGAAACAGCATGACACGGAGCTGAATGAAACAGGTCTGTGTGTCCCAGGGAAAATATCCAGACAGAAGCTTGAAAGTCTTGAGTTTTTGCAAAGCTACATTCTGGTTAGGGCAGTAGAAACAGTTTTGTGGAGTTTTCTTTTGTCCTTTTTGGCCATTTTGTCATTTTAGCTTAGTTTTAATTATTGGGCTGTAAGAAAACTTGTTTCAGTCTGGGGAAAAAATAAGAGAAAAATTTAAAATTATGTCAATTCTCTTTAAAAAAACCAGAAAGGGATTTATTAAAACCGATTCTTTCCTGCAAACAGCTCTGATTTCCAAGAAATGGACTTTTTCAGGGAATAATAGGTTTATTGAAAGTACCCAGGCAGCTCTTGTGCTGTCACTGGTGTGGGTGCAGCTCTGTTTTCAAGGCAGTGCCCCTGTTCTGAAGAGCTCTGCTCTCTGTGGAGACAAGAACCCTCCCTGGGCCCACCCCAGCCCCAGCCTTGAGAGCCAGTGCACGCTTTGTGTGGCTCCCCTTTCACAGGGCTCTGCCTCTATTCCACCTCCTTCTTGCAGTCTCCTGGTGCACTGTAAAGGTCACTCTTCCTGAAAGGAGATATTTGTTCTTTGTGTTCAGGGTTGACAAAAAAAAGTGTAACCCTTGCATATTACAGAGGGTTTAGGAGGCATTAATGGACTCTCACTGTAAAGTTCCCTGGGCATGGATTCCTCTTTTTTTTTTGCTGACAAAACGTGGCCAGGAATGCTCACACCTCCCTGCAGGAGGAGATGGGAGTGGGTTTTTTTTTTCTGGCAAGGATCCTGTTGCTCTTACTGTGCTTGGGGTTGGGGGTTCTGCTGTAAAGCCACAGCATCTGTGCATGTTGTGCTTGCACTGAAGGGTTTGCAGAAGGTGCTTTCCTTGGTCCCACACTGAATTCCCTCTTGAGCCCCCGGAGTTCAGGTTGTATTACATGGCTACTGTAAATTGGATAACAGCTGATCAATAGACACTTGTCCTGAAGATGAATGACCCTGGATCAGCACCTCTGAGGAGAGGAACCTGAAAAGCTGAATTTGAGGTGTGAAATGAAGTAAGATAAATAAGGATGGGCAGTTTGCATTGGCGCTTTATTGCGTTGCCAGTGACTACTGAGTCCTGCTTTGCAGACAGACTGTGGGGTAGTTCATAGTGAGCAGAGGGGGGACAAAAGGGCCTGGAAGAAATGATTATTGGGATGGAGGAACTGGAAAGCCACATGTCTCGAGCTTGGGGCTTGGACCAAGCTGAGATTGGTAAACACACACTGCACCAAACCTCTTTGGGAGCGGGGATGAGTATTTGGACTGCAAGGCCTGAGCACAGAGCTCTGGCACTTAAATGACACAACTCACCCTGTTAGTTAAATTACAGCAGGATCTAAATTTCCACGTGGCTCAGCCGCTTCAGAGGAATATTTTGCAGAAGTTGCTTGTCAATGCATGAAATCATGAATACAGTAGACTGAGTTTCCACCCAGCCTGATCAGTCTTGAGTTTAAATAATAATATTTCATCTTACTTAATGAACTGTCAGCCATCTCCTGAGGGAGACACTTTAATGAGTGGCGAATCATGCCCAGTGCTTATTTATCTAAGTCAGGAGCATAGATCTGATAACGATTTCTTTTCATCTCCATGTCGGAGTCGTGTATCTGTCAGGCCACTTCCTGATCCAGACAAAGGTAATTTGCATAAGAAAGGAGGAACAAACTGGATGGCCACAGAGTTTCAGCCTTCACAGGAAGGGAACTTCAGCTTCTTACCAAAGCAGGCTGGATGTCAACTCAGAGGAGCTGAAAGGAAGAAAAAAGTGGAGGAGCTGAAAAGGAATGAAAGGGTGGAGACCGGGGCTTGGACTCCAACCCCAGTCAGTGGGAAGAGCTCATAGGGACTGGGCAAATGTTTCAGTAACTATCGAAAATTAGTTAATCAGTGATCTAGGTCCTCATGCTGGTTAACAAAGCAAGAAGTTCAGAGAGGAAAGAAAATGCTTTCAACTGGCAGGCCTGAAATTCAGCGGCTGAATCATACCATGTAGAGAAAAACTACAGGAGAAAGTGAGGGAGCTGGAACTGAAAAATACAGGCTTGGTGTAATTGATAACACAGAAACCAGGATTCTGGCATGCACTTAGATCAAGGAAGAAACGTAAGAAACATTCAAGCTGCCTCATTTCAGATATTATTAAAAAGTCTAATTAAAACAATTAGTCTCCCCTGGAACCACGCACAGGCAGCAGCAAGTCCATGTTTCTCTCTGTTGCCTACAAAGGGAACCAGTGCAGGGTTGCTTTCAACTAAGAGAGCAAAATTAGGGCAACGTTTTGGTGGAGGAACATCCCCAGTACCCAGATAGTAACCGAGCCCAGCTGAAGCACGGGAGTGACCTTCAGCAAAGCTCGGTGATGGTGCAGAGAGCAGCAAGGGTTTCTCCATCAGCACTGCTCATGTGCAGCGTGAACAGTGTTAATATGGAGTGGGAAAGGCATGACAGGTCTCCCTGTGTGAAGCCTGTCTTCCAAACCCTCTCTGAAAACATTAGGATAACTTCTGAAAATGCAGTTTCCTGACAGCTTCACAAGACAGTGTCATGTGTGACACTTCTTGTAGCTCTTCTACAAAAGGAAACATTGTGTGGAATAAAGATAAATTATTCTCTAGGTTGGAAGCTGAGTGTAGCTAAAGCAGTGCCTATTGAGCCATAGGAAAAGGGATTTCCGGGGGCCTGGAGAGGCTGCCTGGGCCGTGCCCCGAGGCAGGAGCTGTCATTGCCGAGGCAGGACATCTTCCCTCTGCTCTGGGGGTCATCCAGTCACATCCATTCTCCCGCCCAGGAATCTCTGCTCTTGGATTTTTACCAGACCTGACTGGGCAAAAGAGCAGGTCGGAATTCAGCGTTTTCTTTACTCTGAGGAGGAAGAATTGAGTGAGACCCTGAGTCCCTTTGGACCAGAATGATTCTGTGGCTACAGCTTTTGTCAGGTGATACCCCAAACTCACACGCTGCTGAAGACAAAGCACGAGCATGAGTGGAAGGGTCACGATATCTGTCATGGAAGTGATGATGCCAGCTCAGTGTCAGTGTTTATTTTCTTGCTTTCTTCCAAAGGCACAAAATCAGTGTCCCAAATTTTCCTCCCTTCCAGCTCTAAAATCCATTTGCTAAGAAATCACTTCTTTCCTTCTTTTT
>VZTI01005239.1:161313-206693 GCA_013397865.1 Struthidea cinerea | reverse complement strand
TTTTTTTTTTTTTTTTTTTCCCCTCTTTTCTTTTTCCTTAATGTGTTGCAAGAACTTTCTGGGCAATTTTCCCTATTCTTCACTTATCAGATGTTTGCAGAGTTGAGAAACACTCAATATGGGCAAACAGAGGATTGTGACTAGTAATAAGTACATTTGCTGTCTCAAAAGCAATAATTTTCAAAAGTTGAGAAAAACTACAAGCAAAATTGATTAGAAGAGAAACTGTAGGCAGGGAAAATGTTGATTGCAAATTGGTGATTCTGTAAGAGGAGTTTATTAGACTGCCAAAACCCCAAACACCACAACTTCTTATGAAATAAGAAGACAACATTGGCTGGAATCCAAGCCTTGCTCTGTTACAAAGCAAAAGAAGGATGGAAAATATACATCCATACACACGGATTACGCTGGAAAATTCAAGACGGGAAATGGAAAACTTGCACCAAGGCCCTTTGAGGAATTAGCTGAACTTCCTCTTGGTCTGCTGCCTTTAGTCTCTAATAAACCTCACAGCATGACAGGTAATTGTGTGAACATTATATAATAACGTTATTTTTTAAAAAGGCCAGAAGGTTGGAGCTGTGTAATAGGTAACGTGTTATCAGTCAGATCAAATAATGGGGCCACATAATCTGATGCGAATTGATAAAGAATCAAAGGCTAGAAATAGCAACCAGCGTTGTCAACATGATTTTGTAGAAAAATATCTTTTCACAGAGAATTAGTTTTATTCTTTGAGACTGAGGTTCTGATTGATAGAAGTGTGGATGAACACAACGGATTGGCTTTTGTTGAAGCAATTCCCCGGCCCCTGACTCTTTATGGCGCTAATTTCATTTGAGTTGAAGAGCATTTACACATCTGAAACTGGATAGCTGCAGGTCTTACAGACACTGGCTAACCTGGAAAAACAAATAGACAAAGAAACAAACCACAACAAGAGTATTTCTGAGGTTTTACACAGAGATCAGTACCAGAACTGCTCTTTTTATACATTTTTCATGAATGATTTGTAAAGTATTTTAAAAACATGTTAAAGGGGGAAGTTTTCTTTTGTCCTTTTTGGCCATTTTGGAAGGAAGGGTGACTTGGAAAGTTCTTTACAGGCACTTGCACACGGAGAAGAGCCTGGGTACTGAAATGCTCTTCAATCTGGAAAAGGCATAAGGAGAATCAAGGGCTGGAAGTTGAAGGCAATAAATCCGATTTTAAAAACTAGGAGATTTCCTTTTCCTAGTTACTTATTCATTGATTTGCTTATTTAAATAGTCAGGGTGCTTAGAGCAAACTAGTATGGAAAAACGTAGGATCTTGACACAGGGTGTTGGTGGTGAGGGAAGTTTGCAAAGGCCAAAAGTCAATCACCATAACCTCCTCTGGGTCAGCTGAGGGAAACAGACTCCTCCAGCTCACACAAGGCAAATTTCTGCTCTTCAGAATGTGGAGAGAATTTTTTCCTCTCCCTTGACTACAAAGGGAGCTTCACTCAGCTGAGTGTTGGCTGGGGGCTGCCCTTTCTCCCAAATGATGGAAGTTTGGAGTCAGGGTAAGGGGATGGCCTCTCTTGGGGTTTTCCAGGTTAGTGAAGAAAATCTCAGGGAATGGGTTTGTCAATAGAGCTGCTCACAGAGGAGCTGCTGCAAATGGCAGAGAGGAGGAGGGAACAGGGTGAAGAGAGAGAAAACATAAAGCTGCTAAAACCTAAAACGACCAGAAATAAATCTGACCTCCCTTGAGCCCAATCTGAAGCTTGAATTGTGGATTCCACCCTGCCACCAAGACAGGCTTGGGAGGGTCACTTCTTCCTTTGTACCTGGGGCCAAGGCAGCACTGTTTGGGTACAGATTAAGTGAAAAATGAAACAGAGAGAAGAAGGATTCTCTTCCTTCTTGGCCCTAAAAAGTCTGCATCCAGCAGAAGACAGAGCTGGAAAAATTGTGTCCATCCTGTGCTTGCTGCCACTTCGGGGCAAATGCCAATGACTGCCTGCTGGGAATGTGCCTGTCTCCTTGTTCCCTGGCTGCACTCCTGCCTTCCTCACTGAATGGCATTAATCATGTCAGCCTCCCTTTCTACAAGAGTGGCTGGTTTAATGGGAAACTTCATCCAGCATCAATATCCTAAGGGGAGGAGGAAATTAAGAGAAGAGGAAAGTGTGTAGCAGGGAGGTAGCTGATGGGGAAAGCAGTCACTGCCTGTTCCGGAGTGTAGATTGGAGAGAGGCGAGGCAGGGAGCAGAGACTGGATTTTCTTTGAAAGCCCAGAGGCAGCAGGGATATCAGTTGGATCTGCAGTGGTGGAGCTCAGAGAGGAAATCAGAGAGGATGGAGGATGGTGTGGAATGGCTGAGATCCAGAGGTACTCGCCAGGGAAGGTGGGGGGAAAGCTGGAGCACAGATGAAGCATTTGAGCCCAAAGCCCTGGGCTTGAAAGCGACTGCGGAAGAGGCAAACAGTGCTCCTGGAGGGGGGTCAGGTCAGGGGTGTGCGGGAGAGTGAACCAGCCGGAGCACATCTGAAGGAACAGCTCTTGCCAGACGCAGCTGCCGGTGCTCATCATGGCATTCCCTTCAGGTATTTTCTACAACTCCTCAAGCTTTTCCATGCTTTGTGGCAGCATTCCTGCCTAGAGCCACAGGGCTGCACCATCTCCTGTTCCAATCTTTGCTCTGAGGTGTGTCTGGGTGTCACCTAACTGAGGGATCTCCAGGAGCTGGAATTCCTAAGTTGGGATGTTCTCACGCATTTCAGGTTGCTCAGGGAGGGTGATTTAGCCCAGAGCTCTCCATCAGCTTGGCCTGCATCTCCCACTTCCTTCCTCCTTCCACCTCCCTCCTGTCTGTTTTGCTGTCTGTTCCTCTGCTCCTCTGACAGCTGGTTAATACAAACAGTGCTGCATATTGGCTGAAATTAAGTTAAACATTGCTTTGTAACCCACAGTGTGACTGACAGGTTTCTCAATGGACCTGAGCAGATGAGCTCCATCCTTTCACCCTGGCTTCCACAATGACCTCACATTCTCCTTGTATTTGAGCTCCTCCATCTATGTTTTGTTTTCTCACCCATTCCCCAGCTGTGATGAACACCACATTTACTACTCAGTGTATACAGAGAACAGGCTCCCTGCAGTCTTCTCTTGGAATGCTTCCTCTGAAAGAGAAGCCCCTAATGATGGGTGGTGCTATGAAGAAGGTGATCATCTTAGCCTATAGAAACACTTCTCTTTGGAGAAATCGAGCCCCAAAAACCTGGCAGATTTCACACAGCAGAAAGACATGAGGGTGACAAGGTATAGATAGTGTAGGCAGCATGGGAAAACCTTCCATGTATGTGATGAACTAAACCTGTGGAATTTATTGTCGCAGGATATTACTGAAATGAATAATTTAGGGGGAATCAAAGAGTTTGCAACCTCATTGAGAGCTGTGTCCAGACAAAACATTATGCAGGTTGAAATTTATAATGACTAAATCTGTACAACATAATCTAATTATCAGACAGGGTTAGGCAAAAATGACCTCCCATGGGAAGAAATGCACAATTAGATGTGTTAGATCAGAGCTGATGAGCAGGTATGCTAAACCTTCTTCTGAATCACCCAGCACTGAATTTTTTATCAGAATTTCAGTAGCAGATCAGACAACCTTTGCATTTCTCTTCTCCCCATTATTCTGTGATCTTTTGAAACAAAATATTTTATTCCCTTTCACATGGGCGTTTTGGCAAACGAAATCTCAGAGGTCTCAGAAATTTGATTTCACACGCAATTGTAAAAACACAGCCTCAAAGAGACTCCTTGTCTAGCAGTGTGTAGGTAGCTGATCAGCCTTCTACATCATTGTTTAGTTCAATCCCGGCTTCCAAGAAATTTATTTCCTCAGTATAAATGTTGTGGGCACCATTTGTTTGCTTTGGTGTACACAGTGATCCACTGGAGGTGGGAAAAAATTTCTAGATAGATCGGATAGATCTCCCCTTCTCCCCTTCTCCTTTTCCCCTTCTCCCTTTCTCTCCTTCCCCTCCTCTCCCCTTCTCCCTTTCACCTCTTTTCCCCTTCTCCCGTTCTCCCTTTCTCCTATTTTTGGAGAATATTATGCTCACTGCTATTGCCATGAAGAGATTTTTTGGTGTAAGGAAGTCTCCCTGATCTCCCTTTCTCTGTCACTCAGCCCCACAATCACTAAGTCCTTGGTAATGCTGATGTTTTCACTAAAGGTGGTTTCCAACCTGCTTCCTGCCTCTGAGCCATGACATGACAGACAGAGCATGAGAGACACCCTCATGAGCGTCTTGCAGCACTGAGCATCGTGGCCCCAAATTTGGGAGTCCCTCGTCTGAGGTATCAATCGGAGCACACGTCCCTGTCGCTCCCCTCTCCCTGGGGATTAGAGGTGTATCCCACCCTACCAGCATGGCACTGTGGAGTCTGACTTTGTTTTGCTGTTCATGTGACACTGCTCCAACAGAACATGCACCCAGAAGACACCAGAAATGCCGTGCCACTGAGAAAAGCATCATTCTCCCAGGAATAACATGACCTTCCTCTTCTCTGCGTGCCATTCCACACCAGAATGACAACGTGTCGGCTGGAGCAGCAGGGAAACCCACTCTGGAGGAGATCCTGACATGTTTGCAGTCAGTGCCAGGAGCAGAGGGCTTGGGGCTGACCCTCTGCCTGCTGCCCTGCGCTCAGAGCGCTCCCACCAACACCACTGATTGCAAACCCTGCCTGTTCTCTGCAGCAGCACAGGGCCCAGGTGCTGTTTTATTTTTAGGTGTATTCTGGACTCCGCTGCAGGCTGTGAACTGGCGTCAGCAGAAGGATTAAAAAGCAATGAAGTGCTGCTCTTCACTTAGAGATGTCATTTTCCTCCACATAACCTCCCTCCCAAGGATCCTGGCCTGCCAGGTCCTGGCTGCTCGGTACATGCGGTGCCGCAGCCGGGCCGCAGGGGGAAGGGGGAGCATGCAGAGATCCCCAAAGCATCACTCATTGGCACCCCCACGATGCTCTGATGGGTGGCCACAGGAAAAGGGGGATCACCACAGCCACTTTCCACGCTTTCCTCCCTAATTATTTCTCCCTACAGACCTGTTCCTCACCTGCAATGCCCAGACCTACATGGGGGTAGGATGCAAGAAAAAGGGATGCAGACCTGTGAGCAAGGGACATGGGCTGTCCCTCCCAGCACCCCAGTCCCACTGTCTGAATCCCACACTGACCCCACAGGTTCAACAGATCCAAGAACAGCCATGTCTGAGCCGCCTGGGGAGAGGCAAGAGGGATGTGCCACAAAAGAGGGGTGCAGAGCCAGCTCTGTGTCCCCCCCTCAAATGTACAAGGCTTGACCATCTGCACCTGAATTTCAGAGGTCAGGAAAGCAAAGTTAACCTGCCAGGATGGCTCACACACAGTTTTGGGAGCCATGGAGGGGATGTGGCTCTTTTCAGAGCTTATTTCCCAGCAGAGGCAGCTCTAGGTGTGAGCAGAGCAGGCGCTGCCTGTGACAGCAGCCTGCTCACAGCAAGGACGTGCCCGTGGTCCTGCGGAGCAGCTCAGCTGTGCCAGAGCCAGGCTGGCTGTGCTGGCGAGGGGATCTGGGCATCTGCGACTGCCACAGCCACACAGGGAACCAGGCTGAGCCCTCACACAGGGCTCCTCACTCGCACCTCTCCCTGCTCACCTTCTGTGCAGCAAAAAAATCTACTTCTGATCTCAGGTGTGATTATTGAGTTCCAAAAAACTTTTCAGCGCTGGCTTTACTCCTAATATATTCTGCAAGAGCTGCATCAGCACTAGTAGGATTTTTAGTCTAATTACCAGAGGTGCTTGTAGATACATTTCATGTCTCCAGATGGGTGTTAATAATAGCTCTGAGTGAGGAGAAACAACACAAATGCTGCTGCCAGCTCTAAGGAATAGGAGGGTGTCTTGGGGTGACTTTATGATGTGTATCCCCTATCGCTACTCTATGCCCACCAATCTTTTCTGTGTCTTTAAACTGAGCCTGAGAGGGACAGAAAAAAAACCAAAACAAAAAACTTTTCAAAGCAGTTGTTTCAAGGATACGGAGATACGCTCCTCGGCTTCTGCGGTGCCCTTGGGTTTTTTCCCCTCAGCCAACTTTGGGTTTGTTTTTTTTTTCGGTTCTTCTTTTTCCGGCGAGAGATGGAGAGTTGAACTTTGTTTTCCTAGGATTTTGGGGTTTTTTGTTCTCCTCTTCTGGACTGTTTCAACAACATCTGAACACATCAGGAGAATTTTCCCGGAGGCCTGGGGGGGTGGGCCCTCGCTGACCCAGCTCCGAGGAGGAGAGAGACCGCACCTACAGAGGACCTCTGAAATCTTCCCAGGTTTTCTCTCCACAGAGAGAGAGAGATCTCATTATTTAGCATCATTATTCCCCTCCTGTGTGTTTGTTAAATAAATAGCTTTTATCTCTTTCACTTTCCTTTGAGGAATTTTTTTTTCCCGAACCTGGGGGGAGGGGTGGTTGCAACCTGACTTCTATCAGAGGATATTTTCCTCCAAATTTGTCCAAACTAGGACAGAGGGAAAAGACAAACCTGTGCATAACCTTAAAAAGTACTGCAGGACAGTACTGGGAAGGAGCTCTTTCCACTGGAGGTGAGTGGTATTCTCCTTAGTGCAGGCAGGGGAACTGAGGCACAGAGCTGCCAAAGCTGGCTCAGCCTCCCCTCAGCAGCGCTGAGGATCCGAGTGGTGTGTCCTGACCCTGGAGCTGCTCACCAGGTGCTGCTGCCCTTCCCTCCTGGGTGTCACACCTTGTAACTCGTTCTCTGTGCTGCCTGGGCAGGGAGCTGCAGGATCACCAGGATAATGAGCTGTTGCAGACACCCCAGCTGATGGCTTTGGAGTGAGTGGAGCATGCTGAGCCATAAGTGACCGTGGAGGTGTGCTGAACACACACTCCCTTGTTTTCTGAAAGCTGGGATATAGATCCTTGTCTAAGGTCCATCACACAGAGTAACTGGATGAATGAATGGCCCTTAACTCCTCCTTTCAGTCACTGTCTGGTTGCTTGGCACAAGCACAGCTTTTCCCACATCTGCTGTGTGAGATAGCTACAACTGCTATGTTTGGGGGTTTGTTTGTGAGTAAAGATGCCCAGGATCTCAGCTGATCTGTGTCAGCCAGGGAGAATTTTCAGCAAGTCAGAGAGAGACAGCCTTGTTCCCACAGGGCTGGCCTTGCTCCCTGGGTATGGACACATTTCCTTCTCTTTTTGCAGGGGTTAATTTCACAGAATTAACTAGGTTGGAAAAGACCTTTGAGATCATCGAGTCCCACTTACATTTCTTCCCACTGCTCCCTAATAACTGATCACTTTGGACCAGGAGAGGTTCAGAGGAGTCATTCAGGTGAAAAGCAGAGACACCTCTGTGGATGGGATGGGATGCCTCTGGATAGTGGAGGCAGTGCTGCAGTTGTGTAAGTAAAGAATAGATATTAGAAATTAAAGTCAGCCGACCAAAAGGGATTTCAGACAGTTCTTCAGAGGGTCTTGGTGCGAGTTTTCCATTTCCCACCTTGAATTTTGATATGTAATCCTTGTCTATGGATAGAAATTTTCCATTGCTTTTTTCTTTTGAAACAGAGCAAGGCTTGGATTCCAGCTCAACTTGTGTTTTTATTTCATATGAAGTTGTAGTGCTTAGGTTTTGACTTTCTAAGAAACTTTTTTTGCAGAATCACCAATTTGCAATCAGCATTTTCTCTGCCTGCAATTACTTTTCTAACCAATTTTGCTTATAATCTTTCTCAACTTTTGAAAATTATTGCTGTTGAAACAGCAAATATACTTATTACTCAGTTACATTCCTCTGTTTGCCCACACTGAGTGTTTCCCATCTTCCTGCAGTGTTATTTTGCTGGATCCTGTCACATTCACACAACCTTCATTCCTAACAACATTATTTTAAAATTTAGAGCTCTATCATTCTTGGTATTATTTTTAACAACCAAGTGGATCAACTTTCATGATGGTGACAATTTTTATGTTTTGGTTTGCCTCTGAGGTCAATTTACTTTCAATGTTTTCCAAACAAATCACTTGGGTTGTTTAAAAACTTGGTCTAGTGAAGTCATTTTGTAAAGAGTTTCAAAACTTTGGCATATCTTCAGGAATCAGATTTTCTTTGAAACAAAATTACAAGAGCTCTGTTAGAAATAGAAATTCTGACTCTTGTCCAAATCTAAGTCTACCTGTGCATGAAAAGAAGAAAGGAAAATGAGGGAAATTCTTTTTAAAAAAAAATATTTATGAAGGTAAATGCAAAACCGAAGAGGAAAGGAAAAACAAACTTGTAAGAAATTCTGCAAATATTTAAAGGCAAATAGCAACAACCACAACAGTAGAAGTGAAAGTCTTATCTATCGAACACAATCCAAAAAAGGGGTTAATAAGGGAGTGTGGGAACTTGTGAACAAAATGTTCAGAGTATATATAAAATATTAGAGAGGAATGTGGAAAAAACAATATAAGGACCAGACAGTGGCTATGGGAAAGCACAAAGTGATGCCAGAAACAGTGCAGCAAATGGAAATGCAACCCCCAGGCTGTGGAGGTGGAAGGACACCCAGTTAATGCCTGTAAGCCCTCGAGTTAAACGAGAAAGGCAACAGCTTACTGGAGATAAAATTACACGGGGAAAAATCTATGTCAAACATAGAACAAGGTGGCAATTGGTGTGTGAGGAGAGAATATCTAAACACAGCCTCAACTACTGAGAAAATGAGCAGAGAAATCCTGGAGTGAAAACCAAAATCACTCAATGCAAAAGCTGCAAACTCACAGCAATAACCAGAGAGTGTTTACAAATAGCCCTTGGGTGAAAGTTAACGGGATCTGCAAGGTTACAATCAAATCAGGTCTTTGGGGAAACTTCCAACTTTTAGGAAGGCAAAGATGGCGCTGAAAGCGTGGGCAAAAATGGTGAAGTTGTTTTGGCCCACCAGAGACATCTCGGGCAGATGTGGGAAACACAAGTGGGAGAATTTCCTTGAGGAATTGTCTTGGGGTGACTTTATGATGTGTATCCCATATCACTGCTCTATTGCCCAGAAATTAACTTTGTGCCTTTAAACTGAGCCTGAGCAGAGAGAGAGAAGAAAAACTTCAAGGACACAGATGACAGAGGGCTCTGCTCTGGGTTCGGCCGGTGCGGCGAGAGGAGCGGAGAAGCACCCTGGTTTTTATCCAACTTTCGGGTTTTTTTACTCCGGAGAGTTGAACTTTGTTTTTTCCTGTACATTCAGATTTTCCTTTTCTTTTCCTGGACTGTTTCAACATCAGACACATCGGGATTTTTTTCCACCGAGGTGGAGGCCCCAGAGGAGGGGGGCCCACCCTGTCCCAGCTCCGAGGAGGAGGAGGGAGACCACACCTACAGAAGGACTCTGAAATCTTCCCAGGTTTCTCTCCACAGTGAGAGATTTTATTATTTAGCATTATTATCCTTTTCCTGTGTGTTTGTTAAATAAATAGTTTTTATCTCTTTCACTTTCCTTCGAGGAAAATGTCTTTTTTCCCGAACCTGGTGGGGAAGGGGTGATTGTAACCTGCCTTCTATCAGAGGATATTTTCCTCCAAATTTGTCCAAACCGGGACACCATCATTCTGATGGTGTTTCATGGTTAAAAGGGAGTAGGGGCAGAATCTCCTCCTGTTGCCCAAAACCAGACCGTTTGCTGCAACCATATCAGAGTAAAGGAGAGCTCATGGGTTTGGGAGTTCTGGCATCAGAAACAATCCTAGAAACAGAGACTGCTCTCTGCATAAAAGCTCTGATGGGGAAAGGAGCTGCCCTCATCCTCTGAGCCGAGCTGTGAGTGGTTATTGCTGTGAGTGGTTCAGACAAACGGAAGAGGCCCAAAGGTTGGCTGAAGTGCCACTAGTGGAAGGTCTGTCCCGGTGGGAAGCCTCTGTGTCCAGCAGGACAGTGGTTTTGCTGGGTCTCTGCTCAGAAAATGGCACACTGTCATTTCTCAGCTGTCACTGCAGGACAGGGAGGGCAGTGACTGCCCTCAGCCTCTTCAAAACCACTGGGTTAGAGTGAAATGGGTCCCTCAGGTGAGACCTGCAGTGGTTGGGAGGGGGACACTCCACTCCTGCCTGTACTGGCGAGAGCACAACCTCCTGGGACAGTCCAGCTTTGGGCTCAGTTCCTTCAAAACACCTGGCGTTAGCCAAGCAGCGATGCCAGGCTGAGTGCCACAGGATTAGCTTCAGGGGAGTTAGGTGATCTTCAGTCTGCCAACGGGGAGTCAGTAAAGGGAATATTATTTGCCCCAGGTGGTAAAGCGAGTTAATAGCAAAGGCAAAAAGAGGCAGTCCTGGGTCTTGCCCTTACCCAGGCACCAACTGGAACTTTTCTGACTTAAACCTCTTAACTGGCCTGAAGGATCTTGGTTTCCAACCTCATCTCCCAGCTGGAGCCAGTTTAGGAGGTGGCACAAGAGGATTGGTTAAGAGAAGTTTTTTAAACCAACTCTCTAGCCTTCTATGGAGGGATGAGGGTGTGATTGTTTTGGGAAGAGGCTGGTTGTTCCTGATGGTCCATTCTGACTTTTACCAGGAGGACTGGAACTATTTGGGCTTTCCAGGTTGAAGACACAGCAGGTGAGTAATGTATGGAAAGATTTAAGAGTATGGAAGTGCTTGTTCAGGTACTGTTGCCAGGATGTCAGGGGAGGCTTTAAAATGAAGCATAGTGAAATAAGGAGGTGGGATATGGTAACTTCTTTGCGCTCCCTTTTCCTGTCCCGAGGCTTCCCACTAAGTGATGACTTTGTATAATTAAAATGAACAAAGTAAGTGGCAGCAATCCATCTTCACAATCACAGCATTTTCTCCTTCCCCTTGTTGAAGTGCTTTGTTCATCTCAAATTGGTTTAAAAAAAAAAAAAAGGGAAAAAATAATAAAAAATACAGAAATAGAAGTTGAATGGGTGCCTGCAGGGGCTGTATTTTTAGCAGCTCATCAGCTTGCAGAGAAGCTCAGAGGTTGCAGATTCTAATTGCCAACCTGGAATGTGGAAAGCAGGACAACTGAAAGAGTGTTTGTGTTGTGGAGAGTGTGATGATTTCAATGCAGGGAAGGAAGAGATAATTGGCACCTTTGCTGTGTACAAAATGTGGTGGGACACCGTGTGGTGAGGCCATCTGGACAGAGTTTGGGGCATGAGAGCCTGGTGAAAGGCTCTTGTGGAACCCAACTGCAGGAGGGATTTTGCCTCTTCCCTGGCTGGAGCTGTGAATGTTTATGCGGCCACCCCGGGGAGGCTGGATTGGGATATTTGCAGATGGAGCGTGTCAGGTCCAACTGAGATGCTGGCTGGGAGGAGGAAGTGAGCAAGTAGGAAATGACAGAACAGATCTCTAACAAGAAGGTAGGACGGAGGGTGATCCCTGAGCACAGATCCAAGAGCCAGGGCTCTAAAGAGGGATGAGGTGCGAGCTGCTATAGCCTTAAAGCACTAACTAGATTCAGTTCAGCCCAGCAATGTCCATCTGCAGAAGACTGCCGTGAGAGGAGCTGATTGACTTGCTCTCCTGGTGGCCTTTGCCAGCAGAACCAGGATCCCCCCGTGGGATTCCAGAGTCTTGCCCAGGAGAGAGGAGGAGGTGCTCGGTCTATCCTCGCTGACATGGACCTGGTTGCTGTCCTCCCCCGTTCTGCTGCACACCCTCAAAATTGGCTGTCATGATTTGCAGCTCTAGGTCCTGAAATGGATGTCCTGGAAGTGCTGAGTGTACTGACAGCTCAGCTGATGGCTGTGGGATGCAGGAGCTCATAGCTTGGAGTACGGGAGAAGGCTGCCGTGTGTTTGTGTGGTGGAGGAGCTTGGCAGGTTTTTGGCTTGCTTTCCTGATAGACTATTTTCATCTCCCCTGTCCTACTTCCTTCCACACAGGCCTCATTTTCCCCCAGGGACTATAACTAAACTCTTGTCTGTAATTCCGATTGGTTCATCAGCTCTTTGGAGCATTTCCAGGCGCACAGCAGAAGAGGATCACATGGGTGGCCCATCTGATGCCATGTACATAAAAAATGAGCTATGTACAGACTGGACTGTGCTGAACAGGTCTTGCTATGGCTGCAGATATGCTGTCAGGACTTTGCCACCTACTTTGTCACAGGCAGATAAATAACACTAAAAAATACACCTTCCTCTGCATGGAAGACCCAATCGTAACACAATCAAAGCCAGAAATGTCTGACTGAAAGAGCATCATGGGTAAATGCTAATTTGCTGAGATAATGGGTTCGGGGCAGAGAAGTAGGACAGATCTATCAAAAAACATGGGTAAAACCATATGTAAGCAGTGCTGCAAGAACAGGACTTGAGGGGGAAATGGAGACAAGCATGGCCATGGCTGATTGCAAATCACATCTGATGTGCAGAATGCTGAGTGAAGCTGGTAAGGTCATCCTTCCATATGTATGAGCTTGCTCATCTCCTTGCTGGTAACCCCCAGATTGGATGCTCCAGATCTTCCCTTCCCTGACCCTTGGATTGCGGTACAAAAGGAGTGCCTTGAGGCAGCTTGCAGAGCTCAGCAGCGTGGGGGACACACTTGATCCCTGTGAGGGGATAATGCAGCCCCTCCAGCCCGTGCTCAGCCCCCTTTTCCCCCCAGCAAAGCTGTGGGAGCACAACCTTGACACTGGCCTTTGGGACGCTCCCGACATGGATTAGTCACACTGCCGTGGCTCAGCTGCCTGCAGGGCTGTCACTTTGTTCAAGGAAGAAAGAGCCAGTGGGCTGAGGAGGCTCCAGTTCCATCTGCCAGCAAAACCCGTAGCAGGGAAAGAGCAGCAGCAAAGGGGGGAGGTGCTGGAAGGGGGGAGCAGTGGATTCCCTCGATAATTAGGATGGCTGCATCATCACTTATGCAAATAGGGGGAAGAAGGAGGCTTTTTGCAGCAGGCTCAGTGGAGGAGAGAACAGAAAGATGGAGCTATTCTCCATGAAAGAAAATATCTGGCCTGAACGAAGGATGTGTGGTCACTTACACACTTTTCTTCTGTCCAGAAAAGGCAAAATCAGGAGCCCTTCAGGACAAGCAATCCCTGTTTGGAGTTTGGCTGCTGTCCTGTGTTGCACACTCATGCAAACTAACACAAGGAGCCTTGGGCAAAAGCAAGCAGGTTTTATGTCTGGTTATTCCTCAGTCCCTCCCATCTCTCCCCATTTCACAGGGGTGTGTCTCTGTCCCAGCATTTTGACAGGCTCATGTCCATCCCTCAACTTCCCCATTCGCTCAGAGGGCTCTGGTTTGGTGGGAATGCAGGGAGTAAAGCTGGGTGCAGCTGAGCCCTGCTGGGATTCACAGCCTGAGCCGTCCCCAGGCTGCAGAGCAGTTTCTCTTTCCCCTTATTTCTGGAGGAGGTAGCTCTGTCACCCTTAGTGGGAAGAGGATTGAACAACATTGTCATCCTACACCACCAACATCTTCCCGTGTCTGACACCAGCACAGATGTGTTTGCATTCACTGTTTTCCACTTGTGCTCATTCAGCCTGGCAGGACAGCTGCCTTCATGCTACAGAGCAGGAATTCAAAGGCAAGCTGCTCTGCAGCCCAGCTGTGGCTGCCCTCTCCCTCTCCCTCCACACTGCTGGGCTGCCATGCAATGTGGGAGTAGGCTTTCTCAAATTGGAAACGTGTGATTCATTGCTTCCTTGCCAGGAGGTAGAATGGGACAGACCTTGAAAAAGCCTGAGGTGACTTTTGGGGTGTCCTGTACAGAGCCAGGAGTTGGAGTCAATGGTCCTTGTGGGTCTTTTCCAACTGAGGATATTCTATGATAAACCAGTGATATGAAAGCAGCAGCAGATTGTCACCTTCTGCCCACCTCTCCACTGCTTAGTAGGTGGAGTCTTGTGCAAAACGGTCCTGCAAGAGGGCTTTGATACCAGAGAGACAATGAGGGGATCCTGATGATGCCTCACCCTTGCACATCCCCGGCTTATAGCAGTAGCTAATCTTATCTTACACGCTGATGTCCAAGTTTGGACTGTCAGCAGTGTTTTGACAGACATGAACCAAGCCGTTCTACTTCCAAAATGCAATAAACCTCAAAAGAACAGCTCAGTCCTGGCTGCCTTGGGACTGCTGTCTCTGTATGAGTGCAGGGTGTGTTGTTAGGGTTGGACTTCAGCAGGAGATCCACGGCTCTGACTGCTCACACCGGAGACAGAGACACCTCTGTGAGGCTCCAGAGCTCTTCCCTGAGCCTGTGCAAACTACAGGGATCATGGGAAACTTTGGACTTCAGATGATGCTCAAGGCAGAATTGTGGACACCTCCAACCAATCCAGAAAATTCCTTTTCTCAGGGTGTACCTTGGCTGTATCCTAATAGAATCACACAACTTCTCTCTGCTTTAGAAGAGCAGGAAATTCTCCCAGTTCTGCCTTATTGTCAGTCGAGCAGCCTAATCAAAAAACATTGTCTTGTTTGCAGGCTTGACAGGTTTTAATGCAGGGCAAAGCTAAACAAACAAGTGGAAGAGGAAGGCACGGCAAAATCAGTGCTGCCAAATAACTAACAGGGGATCTCGTCAGGACTCGTACATCTCCAGCAATTTCTCAGTCTCAGTGGAGTCCTGCCTGCGGAATGAGGAATATCTCCTCAGCCCAGACCAATTAAGCCATACAAAATCACTTTTTTTTTATTCCCCCCCAACACAGATAGGCTGATACATTAATGATCTCTCAGCCCTTCTCCTTTTGTTGCTGGCAAAGAAGGATCAGCTGTCCTCTTGCTGTTCCCAAAAGTGGAGTTGGATTGGACTGACATGAGGGCAGGAGAACCCTGGATAATGCTGCACCCATAGCTAAGCTTCACGTGCCACCAAATGGCACAGCTGAACCAGGAATCCTGGCACTGGCGCAGCTGGAGCTACTCTCTTTTTCAGGCACAAAGGGAAATTTGTGCAAATTGTGGTTCCTCTACTCCAGGCTAGGCTGATTCAGTTGTACTTGGGCAGTGCCAGCCAGTGGCTGATTTAGGCTTATTCCAGTCTTGGGCAAATTCAAATGTGAGTTGGGAAATGCATCTGAGCAGGAAAATAGTTCCTCTGGCAACACTCCTGGAGGCACCAAAATTTAATGTTTCTCCTTTAGTGTGGTGCAACAAAGGCCCATTAAGGCTGGATGGATTCTGTTCACACTAGAGACATTTCCTACAAATGAGAAATTTACAGGAGGGCCATGTTTGTAGCAAATGAGTGTTTGTGGGTTGCTCCCTGCCTCCTGCCCCCCATCCCAGCAACAGGAGAATCCCACATGAGCACTCTGCTTCCTGATGAGAGCAGCTTTTTGGGGAAGGCAAAGCTGATGGTTGCCTTGACTTCCATGATTTGGGAAGAGCTGTTACCTGAAAACACGGAGGAAAAGGTGCATTTATGTAAACATTAAAAAGTGAAGTCTGTGGAGTCCAGGGCAATCTGTCTTTTAAATCTGGCTTTTATAGCATTATTATGTGAGACAGCCTCGTAAAAAGCTCTCTGTAGGTGCCATTATCTCGCGTTGTGGCTTCGCGGGTGAGCTGGAGAAGCTGTGAGTTTGTGCAACAGCACATGTTGGAGTGAGTTATGGGGTGTCAGGGGCCCCGTGTTAACGATCCCGCAACCCATTCAGCTCCTTTAAGGTTAATCAACTCAGCATTTGTGTCAGGTGTAATGTCTAATTAAAATGATGGAAGAGGTGCGAATGCCTCCTGGCAGAGGAGGGAAATGGCACAAAGAGGCAGCGTCAGTGCCATATTGGTTTGGAAAAATCAATAAGAGGAGCTCATTTTATCCCAGTGTATCTCTGCGTTTGCCATTCAGTGGCTCGTTTGGAAAAGAGCCAACTGGCTGCCTGGGAGCCTGGAAACGGTGGAGTTTGGAGACACTTAAGGACAACACTGGTGGGAAAAGGAGAGGGAAGTGACATCGGTCAGGGATGGGAGACTGGGTCAGTGTCCTCACATGTGACAGGACAAGAGGAAACAGCCTCAAGCTGTGCCAGGGGAGGCTCAGGTTGGACTTCAGGAGGAATTTCTTCATGGAAAGGGTGGTCAGGCATTGGAAGGAGCTGCCCAGGGAGGTTTGTAGTCCCCATCCCTGGAGATGTCCAAAGAATACCCGGATGTGGCACTCAGTGCTCTGGGCTGGGTGACAAGGGTCGGACTCAGTGATCTTGGAGGGCTTTTCCAACCTGAATGATTCTGTGAGGGCAGCCTGAACCATGGGAGGCTCCGTGGAGACTCACTGATGGAGAAGGAAAGGATGGTCAAGCAAAAAGGGAAAGGAAAGGACTAGGAATCCAGAGGGTAGAAAACCAAGAAGGTCTGGGCTGGAAAAAGCAGGTCTTCCAAAGGAGACACATGGAGCACCAAGTGGATGGAATGGGGGGAGGAAAAAAGAAAATAATCTTGGGCATTTCTGCATTCCCACAAATTCCAGCTAGGTTATTTACTCTTAAACTGTCTCTTAAACTTCCTATCTGTTATGAGAAGCTTAAAAATGGAAAAACTAAGAAGTCTGAAAGCAATTTTCACTCTGTCAATATTTCTGTTGAGGAAAGGCAACTTTCACACAAACTGAAACACTGAATAGAGGTTTGTGAGCTTTTTTTTCCCCATCCTATATTTTCAGTGGTTTGAAAACTTGGGGGTCCGAGAGAATGACATGGATGCTGTCTTTAGATTTCTTCTCTTAAGCAGTAACTCTATAGGGCATTGTAAAAAATAGTTAAAATTTCCCTGGAAATATTTTTTAATGTGTTGTAGCCATTTTTCAGGATGTAACAAGTCTTCCATTGCTGGTTGTGCAGCCAGCTGGACAGACATCCATCCAAAGAGCTGTACAAAATATGTGAAAACTGGGGCTAAATCAATAACTTTCCATCCATGCAGTTACACTTCTCTGCAAATATAAACATTTGCTCATTATCGCCACACACAGTTTCATCTCCACTGAATTTTTAATGAAAAGGAATGATAATTTATTCACTAGCTTTTTTTTTTTTTAAGAAAAATGATATCTTTGCCTAATGATTTTACTCCTTCTGGTTTTGTTAGAAGCTTCCTGCTTTCCCTTAGTCTATGTTGGTTTTCAGGTGCACTGAAAATACCTGCAGTGAAATATCCACCTGATAAAGCACCTGATAGAAGAAGCACAGCCAATCCCTGTTGCGGTGAGCCATGGCCAGAGCCATGGTCAGCAGGACCACGCAGACCAACAGGTCCAGTGGTTTGATGCCTCCACAGCACAAGGGCTCGAAGGTCCAGTAGCACCCAAAAGGCTGTGTAAAACACGCTGACCATTGGCTGCTGCCCCCCCTCCTCTTATGGTTCATATTTGGTTATTTCTCTGGAAAGTTCTCTATTACTCGGTAGTTAATTGGCCCATATTGCTCCTCTACCCCCCACTCCTTCTCCCATTTGCCCTAATCCCTTCTCCCCCTCCTTGTAACACCCCATAAGTGATATTTATTGGTTATTATATGTTCTCCATGCCTATTATGTAGGGGTATAAAACCCCACACCTGCCTAATTTTATCGGCTCTCCTCGTGGCTTTTCTCTCCAATAAACCCTTCTCTGCCCCACGAGGAAGTCCCTCCCTTTTTTCCTTCCTCCTTCGCGCACCCTGCCATCGGTGGGCACGGCGAACCCGAGCAGGTGTTTCCCTGCCCTCCAGCGCTGCGATCGGCCTCCGTGCCCCCCACCTGGGGCAGGTAGAACATAGCCGGGTGCTAGGGCAGCGTGCTGGCCGGAGAGAGCACCGCGGCAAATCCCAGAGCAGTAAAGAGAGACACGCTCTTCTAGGGGGCAATTTAGGCCCTGCAGGGGCTGAACTTCCCTCTGGACAGTCTCCTCTCCCCATCTTCAGTGGATTCAGCTACAACACTGCACTTTCAGGTTTCTCATGTGACAGAGTTGGGATAAGTACAGGCCTGGAGGACATCTAAGAAGCAGCACTCAGCTGATTTGTAGCACAGTTCTCACCTTGCTTTTCAATGTCCCACACTAGGAATTCAACTTTGCTTCTCCTTTCCCCTATCCCAAGAAAAAGGCCTGTGATGCTTCTGGGATGACACGTATTTACAGGCTCTGGAATCTCGGATTGGGCAGGAAATGTTCTGGGATTACCCTGATTTAGGACTTTTAAGTACACGGTGCAATGACAGCATCTCAACCTGAAAGCTCTTTAAGGAGAAATTAATTTATGCCTGACAGTGATTAAAGGAGAGAGGAGATGGAAATTAGCAAATCCATCTCTATTGCTGAGATCCCATTATGATTATAAGGAGAGGGGAAAATCAGCATTATGGGTGTCAGCTGCAATCTGGTGCATTCATTTAGCAGCCCATCCTACCTGGGAATTGTCCTCGAATGGATGGATATACCTGTCACACTGGCTTGGCCTGAGATGAATCAATTGTCTCCATGGTGGAACAGAGATGGAAACCACTTGGCAGGATAATAACTCCCATTTGGAGTTTAATGCAAGGACCTGAAGCAAGGCCCATCAAATAAAACCCGGTGGGAAAGCTTGTGGATCCTGTAGACCTCTTGCACAAATATGTCAGAAATGACATGGTCACAGAAATGGAGCTGCTTTATTGTGGCCAGGCAAGATGGCCAAGGGGCCATCTGGATATTGAAATACGATCGAGACATTGAATGAAACTGCCCTTCCTTTGACAGGCAGAGTAACACATTTCTCTTATATTCCAAGATGGATTACAGCAGTTGGGATGCAAGTTAGCAAGCAGCAAGAGAATTTGCCTACAAACAAAAGTTGGGCAAAATTTCTAATGCTTAAAGCTTTCAACCCAGTTTGGAGTGTGAATGTTTCATCAAAGAATTCTCTAGAACACGGGAGAAGAAAAAAATACTATTCCTCTCAATTATATGAAAATTGTCCTACTGTAGATATTTCAATGTTTACACAAAAGTGATCTTGGTTCTTTTGCCCAAGGCTGGTGGTAACCGGAACCATCTTGTTTGAAATGGTTTGAAATTCCTTTGAAAGAGTCAAGATTCTTCTCTGTTGTGTTTAAAAACAAGAAATTATTTTAATTTCTTTCTTTTTGGTGGGAATTAAACTGAATTTTGAACACTAAATAGATATTGCAAAGCTTTAGGCAAAGAGAGAACGTGATACACAAAACAAAGTAGATTTTTTTTAGTCAGAGGTATGTCTTATATTGTGTTGAATAGGAGGGTGGCTCATTCCTGCCACTATTGATCTGATGCCTTAGGTTTTAACTTCCATATTTTTCAAATCCCGTACTGCCTAATGTGTAACTCTGAAGTTTCTTGCAGCCTGTTAACTTCTGCTCTCTCATGCTAGGTAGACATAACAAAGCCTCACCAGGCCTGCCCTCTGAGGACACTCAGACCATCCTAGGCCCAAAAGTATAAACCAAAAGCTTCTGAAAGGGGGGCAAAGCTTGGGGAAATTACATCATTAACTGAAGCTTTAATTGGAGAATTACCTCTGATATGCAAATGAACCAAACCTATAAAAGTGTGAAGAACTCGTGACCTGTTGTCCATCTCGGGGTCCATCTTGGCAGTGGCCTCTGGCTCCCCAGGGGTACCTTTGAAGGCCTTTCAAATAAATACCCACCTTTATTCCCTTATTCTTGTCTAGTCTCTGTTTAGGTGGCCTCTCAAGGCATCAGATCCATCCCACACCTACTGCTTTCACAGCTCTTTTCCTTGCAAAATTTACTTGGGCTGTGAAAACACCAGGAAGTGCAAGCAAAACTTTTTGGGAAGGGCTACAAGACCCCGTATTCATCATCTGCTTGCACTGGTTTGTGGTCACTGTTACTGCTGCTTGTTTGCACTTTGTGGACTCTGATTCCCAGTTGGGAATTGGAATCTTGTTAGAAAGAACTGGTTAATAAAGTAACAAAGGTCTCTGACCTGTTCAGCAGTTTCATACACCTGTAAATATTTCTCCCAGCTCCAGAAGGAATAAAGAATCAATACTTAATGTGGTGTAATATACTTCAGTGGATGTAACACACCCAATATTCAAAGGGCTATCCTTCACTCAGGTGTCAAAATGCCTGGTTAAAGCATTTTCTTCCATCCCCTCTTAAGCTCCACATTTTGGAAAGATGCCTCAGCACATCTCCAACAATGATTTATCCTCCTGCTCTATTCAAGGAAATAAAGTGACTTCAGCCTCCTTGTTTAACAAAATAAAATAAAATCAGACACAAATCCAACCTGGCAGGATAAAAAAATATCTGTACATATAAAGAGAGAAGTTCTGCTTTAGAGGAAGAATATGAAATTATATTGTAAATTAAATTACAGGAAGGGAGAATAATATGAACTGAAAAAAAGATTAGATCCAAGGCTGAGTTTCAATCATTGGCTTTCCTGGATTTTACTGGGCCCATGAGTCTGGCTCAGCTGCCCTCAGACAGACACAAGGGTCTGGTTAATTCATCTCTTCCTTCTTCTGTAATAAATATGACCGACAAAGAGGAGCAGAAAAACAAGAGGAGGAGAAATTTGCTTCAAATTGAAGCCTGGTAGAGCTCGAGGGTAATTACACCATTCATGGGAGGGATGTGAGGGGCTCTGCCTGGAGACACCCTTAGAAGGTGGGTTGTGGGGAAGGGGATGCTGAAGTACTCTGGGCTAGGTGGGAGGAAAGGGAGAAGAAGAGTATTAACTATCTAGACAAGGTAATTAATATGGAATTGAGAGGGAAGGGGCTGAGCAAATTAGCAGTCTGTGGAGGAAGATTAACCAGCTGCAGTTACAGAGGAGGGGCAGTTGAACAGGCAGGTACTAAACCTAATATAGGGAAGGGCCTGGGTGAGGCTTCTGCAGCCTTTTGCTCCATCCCCTGCTGTGTGGAGAGGGGACAAGGGACACCTGGCAGGCTGCTGTGGAGAAATGAAGGCATAATTTTTATATCTTATTTCTCTTAAATGCATTTTTGACTCCGTTGTACTTAAATTTTCCTACAAAGGGATTCTTTGGGATCTAAAATAGAGATACCTGCTTTTCAAGGAAGCTGAGCACCTCAGCAGAGATCTGCAGAGCTTTGAGCACCTATTCTGTTCTAGAAACCAGCCAAACTCCTTCCTCGGGGAGCTGCCTGAAGACAAAAGGGGGAAATAAGTATACAGCATTTGGATGAATTCACTGGGATGTGTTCATCTCCTAGAAAGAGAAGCGAGGGACAGGCTACCTTCAGCTGGCTTCAAGTCACTCCCAGGGTTTATCTGAACGTACAAAAAGGCCACTTTGCTGGTCTGAGTCACTGTAAAGATGAGGACATGACGTAATGATGACTGTTTAGGTTTTCTTCACAGTGAGGAAGAAAATTGACTTTATTTTTTTAATTGTTGCTGTGCTGGAGAGCACCCTGTGTTTGTTCCAGAGAGCAGAAACATCTTAGCTGCTCCACACTGGATGCGCCTGGGGCTTCAGCCATGAGACAGGGAGAGGCAGTCCAGGTGGACATCTCTGGAAACCAATCCTGGTTCCCTTCCATCCCTCTGCTAACAGAGCAGATGGGGGAATCCTTTCCACAGCCTCGATTAGAACAGTTTTGCCTCAGCTATTCTGGAGCCTTGTTCTTCATTTTGGTGCTGGATGAAAGCTGATATATGCCCAGAAATGAAGCCATCCAGTCCCCTGCAGGTCCCTTTGTGCTCCTGGCTGGAGGCTGGGCAGCAGCACAATGGGCTTAAGGGGCAGCCGAGAGATGGGAAGAGGAGAGACGGCAACTTTTCCCCCAGGGAGGTGTCAGGCAAAGGGGCTGGCATTGTAGCTACATCCAGAAGAATAAAATGAAGGAAATAAATAAAGGAGGCACAGCGCGTCCTACAAACAAGAACATGTGTCTGCATTTATTAACATTTCCAGCGCGGATTTAATTCCCAGCAAAGTGCTTCTGCCTACACGAAGCCCGGGCGTGTTGCAGGAAACCTCTCGTTAAGTTCCGTACAAGCCATCTTTGTAGTGCATCCTCCAGGGGAATCTTCAAACGGATTCTGTAATTTCACTGATAAATGGCTCTTTTGCAAAACACTATTTACATTCCAGCATCAGAAAGGCTGGCGACTCTTCCTCCCTCCACCCCTCTCCATCGTCTCCTCCCAGCGCCCTCAGGGATGGAGCTCCCTCCCACTCCAGGGAGGTAATAAAGCATCTGTAGGTCCTGTAAGGAAGGAGAAGCTGGATTTTTCCAGGAAGAAATGCAGCTGTAGAAGAACAGCAGCAGTGCCTTAAATGGGATCTCCCTGGATTCTCGTGGAAATAGGGAGACATAGCCAGATTTGCGTCAAAGACTGGTATTAGGATTCTGAGACTGTGCGTGGGGTTTTTTTTAGCTTGGCATTGCCACAGGTTTTCTGGGTGGCCTCAGGCAAGCCACTTAATCTCTTTGGGGTCCTGTTTCCATCGGCTCTCGAAGGATGAAGACGGCGACTTTATTTCATTTGTTTGTCCTGCCTATTCTGATTACAGCTCCCTGGGGGCAAGGATTGTCTCTCATTAAACAAAGCTGCCTGTTCTTGGGGATCCCAGCTTTGGTCTGGCCTCTGGGCATACAGAACAACAAAACAACATCTGACAACCAGTCTAGACAGGAAAATAATTTGCCAGAGAAATGCACTTTGGTCAGTACTTCCCTTTTTCTTTAGTGCTTAACTGGGCCTTTTTGCTTTTACTGGTCACATATCTGCTGACCTGCATTTAGGAGAGACAGAGTTTGGGGTGATTTCTATCTTTATCCACTTGCCTGGATATTAAAAAGGAATTAAAAATCAGATCATGGCAATCCTTCATGTTCTTTTCCTTTCCACCACTGGGTGTTTGTGCAAGGCTGTCAGGGAGCAGCCAGGCCCCGTGGATGTGTTGGATGGGTTGTGACTGAGCTCTCAACAAGAAAAAAGACCCTAACAGTGAACACAGCACACAGTGAACACAGCAGAAATGCAGACTTCTGTATAATTCTTTTCATGACGGACCTCTAGGTTTCTTTGCCAACGCTGTCTTTTTGTGTTCCTGTGGTGTCCTGTGGTCAGCACAGCATCGACATACCTGATTTACTGTTAGATTAATTGTGCAGTCTGAGCATGTCTGGAGGTCCCAGTCGGTGCCAGTTTGCAGCGCTGGCTGCACGCCTGCATCACCTCCCTCCGGGCTGTTCCTAGGGACAGGCTCACTTCTGGAATTCACAACAACCAGCACCTTCCCACCAAGCCTTCTAGCTTAAGTTTCAAATCTGCATTTACAGCCATCTGAATTGAGTTCAGATATATTTCTGAAAGGATGGGGAATCAATGCACCACAAGATATTGGCTGGCTGCTTGCTCTTTTTCCAGAAAACGATGCCCAGGTCTCCAGAGAGCACAAATCAGGCTCTGCAGGTTTCAGCACTGATTTCTATCAGTTCATCCCATGCACGAGTATCTCAACTGTTGCACCTCAGTAAATCCTCACCTTCAGGTTGTTACTGGTTTTAAACCCGATGAGTGAGGACAACACACCTTCCCTGCAGCACAGGAAAATTGCAGATGTAGAAACGCCTGGACTCTTGAGGATGGCACCACACACCTAGCAGAAAGGTGGTTTATTTTTAAATTGGTTCCTAAGGAAACCTAAGGAAACCAGAGTCTTTTTCTCTGTCTCTTCATCTGTCAGTCCTTCCCAAACAACTTTTTCATAAATTAGAATTTCAAGCACATTTTCTGCAGTAGGAAAGAGTAATGAAACTCCAACTCGATTGGTGAAGTTGGCAGAGAAAAGTGTCTGAAATGGTGCAGCTCTTGACCTGTGCAGGAGTTCAGCAATCCCAGCTCTGCCTGCTGCCATTTACTTAAGGAACCTGCTGCCTCCTGCCCCAGCACTGCTTCAAAGCCAAGAGGAATTGGGGTCTTTCTGAGTCACTGGTGGGGAATCCGGGTTACCAGGCTACAGGACAAAAAGGAAACTTGGCTTTCTTCCTGCTACCTCTGGAAAAACTTACTTGTTTGATGGATCACAAGGACATTTAAAACCCTCACCAGGATTTATGCCTGGATACAGGATCTTCTGCCTTTTTCCTAAGTGCTCAGCACCCAAATGAGGGCTCAGTATGTGGGTTAAATGTTTCTCACGAGAAGATCCCATCACACCAAGGCATCACACTGTGTGTTGTTTCAAGTTTCCAACAGAAGGCTGTCCAATGGACTTCGTGAGGCCAGCAAATCACACCTGACTGCAGAGAAACAAGCTCAAAAAAAGAATTCGACCTTTTTCTTCCAAAACAAGAACATTCAGCCCAGTTGTGTCTTGCGAAATATGATGGAAATGTTCAGCTTTAGTTCCAGGGCAAGGAAACACCAGGTGTTTGGCACCCTGAAAGAAGCTGTGAAATTGAATTAGTGTTCTCTAAACTGCTTTACTCAACAGACTGGAGGGGAGGAAAACAAGCAGGATCCTGGGCTGGTGCCGGGGAGACCTTCGAGCTGGCAGGGGAAGGATGGGGTTGTGCACCTTCGCTACCATTGTGCCAGCTCTGCTCTGTCAGAGCCTGGCCTGGACAGGCAAAGAGAAACCTTCTCTTTCCCTTCTCTTTTCCCTCTCTCAGTCTCCGTTTGTTGCTTCCCCAACCAAACTGGAGGGATGTGTCAGCCATGAATGAACTCAGGACAGCTGTGCTGTTTCATTTTCAGGTCAACCACTTGTCTCTGGGGGAAGAGGAGTGGGGGTCGTCCTGGCAGGAGGCAGAGCCTGATCATTATCTGTTAATGGGGAAGTCAATTAAAAGCCTGCTATTGCAGAACGCTTTCTGATGACTCTAATTAGCCAATAATTGTGTTATCTCGTTCAGTGGTGCAGATATGGTGCAAGGCTCCACAAAATGAGGTGGGGCTTGGGGAGCCCTTCAAGCAGTGGCTATTCCTCCCAAAATTTGTTTTTCCTCACAAAGCCACCAACCAGTGCAAGATCTTTTTGAGACTGGAGGGAGCAGTTTCCTTGCAGCTTGGAGTAAAGCTCTAGAGAGAATTGGGATTCAAATCCACCTCCACGGCTTCCCAGCACACATGGCTCCCAGCACTATGTACTGCCTGTTCTCAATCCCACTCCTGGAAGCGAATTCCTCCCAGATATTGTACAGGAAACCTTGACTACTGTGGTAGCCTGGACTCCACTGGTTTGCTGAAGTCCCTTTATTAGTGCTAAATCATTAAACTGTGAGCAAAACACCTCTGAAATCTACTCACAGTAGTAGTAATAATAGTACTTATAATAACAGCAGTGACACCACCTTGGTCTCCTGTGGTAACTTAGAGTGGATAATTTCAAAACCTTCAATAAGTATTAAGAAATTCTTAAAATGCATCCTGGGACTGGTAGGAATGGTTCTTGCCTTGCAGGTGGAGAGGTGGAAGGAAGAAGCATTTACCAGGCAGGAGCTCAGATGCAGGAGACGTGGCTTCCCAGAGGGAAACATTATTGGTACCACATTTGCCAAGTTCTCCATGCTGGAGTTTTATGATATGAATTTTTATCCCACTACTGCAAAAGCAAGTGCATTCCTGAGGAATATCCCTCGCTGTGGGTACCTGGCTGGTGCTGCACACACTCTCAGAGGAAGATTGCACAAGAGCAGGGCTGGGCTGCAGCATCAGGGGGAAGAGAGGAGGAAGCAGAGGCAGCCTGGCCATGATATCTTCCAGTTCCACCTTCTCACAGCCCATCTCTTTCCAGACATTGCTGCACTATTCCCTTCTGCTGACCGTGTCAACCCTAACTCTGTATCTGTTAAACCTCAGGTAATTGCTTTTAGATGGGTGTAATTAAGAAGCCATTAGTGTAAAGTTTCATTTCAGTTTATGCTTTGGTCTCCATTTGAGCAGAGAAATATGAAATTAAGGTATTAGCTCCTTTCAGAGAGATGAGTCATGAGCTAATAAGTTTCAAGAGATGTTTCTCAGCTGCAATGATTTTCCTTTTTTTTTTCCAAATCTTCTTCTATTCCTCCCAGATTCTTGCTTCTAGATAATTCCTTTTTAAAAGAACAAAAGGGGGAGTATGACTGAGTCAGTGAGGAACTGCTACTAAAACGAGAGACACGAGTATTTGTGTAGAATTTCCCCAAAGCAGCCAGGGACGCACGTGGTGACGCCACATGATCAGGCTGGTGTGTCCAGTGTGACGGGGACATCCAACACACAGGGTCCAGCTGTGCTTTTGGCCAGGAAAGAGGAAAGCAATGAGCGGGCAGAGTGCCCAGGGAGACAGCAGGGAAGATGCCTGAACTTCCCAGAGCGGAAGAGAAAGGAGGGACGCGATTTTGCCCAGGTGTGTGGTGTGGGAGAGCCCAGCCGAGCTGCAGACCCGGGCAGTGCCCAGGGCAGGCGATGTCCCGCAGGGACAGAGGTTCCAACCCCAGCACGGGGCTGAGCCAGGGAGCGTTTCTTCCATTGCTCCCCTCCCAGGCTGAGCCAGCAGCCTGTGCCCAGCCCATCCCCGCAGCCTCAAGCCCTTCCGAGCTGAACCAACGCCTCACTTTCCCCACTCCCCACCCCTGCTCTCCCCGGCGGAGTATCGTCTACCTGAATGGAGCTGGGGAGCAGCTCCGGCTGCGCCCGGGCACCCGCCAGGCACACCCAGCTGGCCAGATGTGCTGGCACGCGTGGGGAGCAGCTGAGACACCCGGAGGTGTCACTCCGACAGCGCAGTGCTCAGCTCACAGCGGTGGCATTTCCAGAGCTAAATCGGTGACAGTCAGGCGTGTGTGTACAGTTAATCACAGCTTAATTAAACTGCTCAGTCTTTAGTAAAGGGTGCTGCATGCGAGGAAGGGAGAAGGGGAAGAGGTGTCCTTAGTCTGAGGCAGTGAAATGCTCGTGATCATCAATAATGCATAGCAGTAATGTTCCTGTATGAATTGGAAATGCCAAGCAATCAAAGGCCATATGTATTTAGCTTAGATCCACATGATGTCCATGTATTTTTAATAGTGTGGCATCTTTGAAGTGTGTTTATGAAGCACAGTGCTCCTCTCCATGGCTGTGGAGGAGAGAAATCGCCCCTGGCTGGCAGGAATGCTCTTCCTCCCCTACCCAGGCTCTGTGAGGATGACGACACACCACTCCTGGCAGGAAGGAGTGGAGGAAGGACCACACTAAACCCCACAGAGGGACGTTCCTTCTCTCTGTCCAACGATGAAATAGCTTGTTAGAAGATGGTATAAAATCTCTGGTCTAGTGGGGAGCAATGGGTGATTTCTTAATATTCTCTGAAATATGCTTCTCTATATTAATCTACTCTCAATCTTCTGTTGGTTTTATCATTTCCAGTACATCTGTAGGACAGGTCTTGCTCACCTGTTTCCTAGCTGGGAAATGAATGGGAAAATGGCAATCAGAATACGGGACTGGGAACATCCATCTCCAGGTCAGCATCCTGGGCCGGTAGCTGAGATTACACACTCTGAAACTAGAAAGGGAGGGAGAAAAGGAAAGAAAAAACAAATGCCATACCTGCTCAGCAAGGCTTTTAAAATGTTGGGACAGCTGACAAGGGAAGTGGGAGTCTTTAAATCAATGCTAGGCGCCTGTTTTAATGCGATGTGTTCTCATTCAGCTGGGAAGTTTTGCAGTTAGTGCCAGCTGATGTCTTTAAAATGAAGACCCAGATGCCTGAGGTTTCTTTGAAACTGCTGGAAAGTTTGAAATGAAAATGAAATTCACCTGATTCCAGTAGTTCTGTTTGTTTAATTTTTGCTGCTAATGTGTGTTAGGCTTCCGTTTGTAAACATTGCTGGGGAACTACTGACCTTTGCTAAGTTGCCAGCCACACATGATCATGTGGGACCCTTTAATACCTCTCGGTGTTTCTGAAAGCATTTCTGCCAGGTCAGACATCAGAACATGCCACTGGTGGTCCCCCCAGGATCCTACTGCTCCTGTGGCACCTCATGGTTCCAGCAGAAACATGGAGTTTATCAAAGCCAGAAAAGCTCCTGAAAGCTGCAAATCCCTAATTCCAGCAGAGATTTTGGAGAACAAAATAAAAATGACCTTGCCATTGTAAAGCATTGGTGGGTGTGCTCTCTCACCTCAGTTAAGTCACTGGGGAGACCTCCCTGGTTTTTTCCAGCTGCCTTAGACTGTGGCCCCTTGTCCTGCTGCGATAATGGAAAAGGCACAAATGCCTCAGACACTTCCATGGACGTGCTCCAGAACCCAACAAAAAATAAAGAAGATGGGAGAGGAGGGTGGGGAAAGGGCAAAGAAGGTGTGTTCATACAAAACTAATTCTCCTTCTCTTTTGAGTTGTGAGCCTGCTGAATTTGCTGTTGGGTTATGTAAGAGGAGTCATTGTGCTGGTGTTGAAAGGGCAGCCTTGTAGCGAGAGCTGAGCATGCCACTGGAATTTTAAGCAGCCCGGCTGTGCCTGGTGAAGGAGGGAGCAGGGCCCATCCAAAGCCATCCATCCTGCTGCCTTCCCGCTCGCATCCCAGCTGAGGTTGGGCATGAGAGCAAGGTCATTCCATGCACGGATCCCTGTCAGCCCAGCCAAGGCCGCTGTGCTTCTCCTCTGCCTCCCCCTTCCCCTCCTCTCCCTTCCCTCCCCACCCCAGCCCTTCCTCTGAATCTCAAACACCCCGTGCTGCTGGCACTACAGCAAAATTAACAAACAGCCTATAAATTTTACATGAGTTCCTGAGACCAGAGAGAAATTAATTTGATGTTGTCTTTTGATAAAGATGTAGCCCCCTTTCTCTGACTTTAATTTGTTGGCTCCCCCCGCCACCACCCTTCACAAACACGTTTTTTTTCTCGAAGGTTGCAATTTGGTTCTTGTGATAATAGAAGTGCATAAATAAATAAATAACCCACTTCAAATAACCCCTGGCTTGTAAACAGGAACAGAGAGAACACCATCCGCAGAAGAACAAAAAAAAAAAAGAATCAAATCAAGTCCAATCACAGTTCAGTTGCCTCTGGTTTGGATTAGCTGGGGATATTTTGTTCACAGGCTTTGGTTGCTCCCCAAAAGGCCCTGATTTTCCAGGCACAGCTCAGAGGGCACAAAGTATGAGAAAACCCAACAACCTCTGGATTCGGAGGCAGAACAAGCTGCACAAGGAATAAGCTTGAGGCCATCACCAGGTGGTCATTTTGAACATAGAAACGCTACCTGGGGCTTGATTTCTTTCCCAGAGAGGCAGCAGGAGCTATTAAAATGTGTTGGCATTGAAGGGATTGGAAAGGAGGATGTGCAGAGAAGGCAGGGAATTGAGGAGTGTGATGAACCACTTTCAATACGCCAGTGGAAGCTCATGTAGGAATTTGTCCCTGAGTCTTCCCCAGTCCCTTTGGCCATTTTGTTAACAGTGTTATTGAAGCCCTTTCAAGCACTGTACAAACAACAGCTGGAACTTTATATTTTTCCAGCAGTTATCAGTGATAAGAGCTAAGAACATTTTTTTAATACATATTTGCAAAAGAAGCTAAAAGAAAAGTGTCAAAGGACAAAATGCACTTCAAATCATTTAGAGTTTGAAAATATATTTGAAAGGGGAATGAAAGGAAAAGAAAGAATTTAAAGAAAAGTGCAAGCCCATATTTAATCTGGAGCACTGCATTTGCTTAAGATCTGAAGGTCCCTTCTCAAAGTTATTTAACCTCTTCATCTAGTTTTACTTCAAGCTGATTTTTAAAATGAAAATGCTGATGTAAAACAAAGAAAAGCTTAGTACAAAACACTTAGAAATCTTTTAAGAAAGTTTTGAAATGTTTAAAGATTTCAAAATTCTTTCTGTTCCCTTTTTTTTTGACCAAACCTCCTCACTAAATTTGATCCCAATTCACTGTGATTTTCAATTCTTTGAAACTCAATGTTTCCTTTACTATTTCTATCATTTTTCAAAGGGTACCCAGCTCATGCCAAGGCCTTCCATGGCAGAGAATCAGCTGCCTCTGTTCTATTCTGCCTCTGCTCTTCAACATTCATCTACCTTCCCCCAACAGATTTTCCTCTTTGCCTCACATTGGTTTTACATGTCATTGATTCAGTAATTTTGCCACTTAGAGGGTCTCGTATCTTCTGTCCTTACACCTCTCCTTTCTTTTCTCCATGGTGCCTGGATCATCTCTTTATAGTGCCAGAACTGAGTCCATAAACCCAAATTTAAGGGTTTTAACCACAGATGGTGGCTGTGGTGATGGACTTTGCTGTCTCCAAGCATTCCGTCCAGCTTTGCTTCCTGGAATGGCTGAGGTTTCCATTCCAGAAGCTGACTCTCCCTACACTTAGATACCTTTCCTTTCCTCTATAGACAACAACGTAACTGCTGAAAATAAGGTTTTAGATATATATATTTTTAGGAGCAGAGTTTAAAGGACACTTTGCAAGGCAAAAAAGATAAGAGCATGTAACAAACGTGTGGCGTCTGACTCTCTCTTGGAGACTGCTTTGATTTTTCTTGAATTGTTTTTTGTCTGAATTTTTAATATAAAGTGTTAGGCAGCTTGTCACTCTTTATGTATGGAAAACATAATACTCTTTGATGTTCTCAGTTACTGTGTCATGTTTATGTGCTCTGACAGTCTTTGAACCACGGCTCACTGCAGACAATGGGAAGGGATCCTCGGAGCGGTGGAAGGAAGGATTTTAAAAGAGCCTCATTTCCTAATCCCAGAATGGCAGCGTGTCACCAACATCCACACTGGTGTCCAGTGCCTTCAAAACAAGGGAATATTTGACTGACTAAGCTGCACAACTGAGCCCAAGGTATGTGATATCACTCTGAGTTGTGTCAACACTTCAAGGGTTTCAGTGAGCATTAGAGCTACTCAGACACTTCCAACAATTTGATGTAAGGAAAGACAAACTTCTGGAGCTTCACAAAATGATTGTCAATTATTTAAAAAGAAAAGAAAATTCAATGAGAATAAAAATCCGTATTTCACCCAAGTGCTGATACAATGGCAGGAGCTGCTCGTAAAATAAGTACATCCCTTCTGTAACAGCTTTTGTAGGTACCCAAGAACATAAAAGTGACAGGTGGCTGTTGCAAGGAAATTAGGAATGAACACACCCAGATCTATTCCTGCTGAATACTAAATACACACCTGAGATCCCTGGTGTTGATGCCCAGAAGCTGTCCCTGTTCATCCTCATCATCACAGTGACACTTAAAAGGAGCCACCACCGAGCCATGTTCTGTGGAACCCTTTGCATGGCTTAATGTGTTATTTACTGATCTTCACGAGGCACGAGGCAAAGTGTATTAGTTCACACTGGCCTTTCATGAAAAACTACAGCCAGACATTTTATTTAGTCATCTAAATGGGAATTCAAATGATCTCTCTTTGGAGACCCTTCTAGGGTTTGTTTTAAAAGATGCCCAGATTCAGCTCACAGGGAATATATCAAAACAGCCATTATGTGGTTGTTTCAGTAATGGCAGTGAACAGACTCCCACCTCTGCAGGCATGGCCCTGCCAGGCTGGATGCCAGGGGCAGGGAGCAGCAGGAGGCACGTGGAGGCAGTGGCACAGGGATGCTGAGCACACAGGCTGGGCACCCACCATCTTCTGCTACCCTCAGCATGGTGTGCTGTGCTTCAGGCATCCCGACACACAACCCACGTGAGATTTGCCTTTTCCTTCTCCTTATTGTGCATGTGGGACTCTGCACACAGGGGCTTTGCCCTACCATCCCTGGCCTCCTGGATCTGGGAGAGGTGTGAAAAGTGAGTTTTGTCCTAATCCCCTGCATGGCCAGCAGCATTGCCTTCCTCTTCATCCCCACCCTTGCCATCCCCCGAGGGGTAACGTGCTCTTCATGCCACGGCAAAGAGTCTCCCAGCTCCTGTTCAAAAGTCAATCTGGCAACCTGGCAGGGGGACTAAGCAGTCAATTCCATTTTCTTCCCCTTTTTCTTCTGAGCACAAAACCTAACAGACCCTTTCAGAAAAGACTCCCTTGTCACAGGAAAGGGCTCCTTTGTATGCGAGTTGCAGCGTCTATTTTTCAAGATAACCTTTATTTCATGTACTGAGTGTTAGCTTTGCTGGAAAAGAGAAAAGCTGAGATAACTCCTTCACCTGTGGAACATTATTACGCTTTCTGGAAAAAAAGAAGAATGAGTTGTTCTGGTGCATGATAATGGAGGTGGAACGAATCAGGCAGGAGCAGGAGCTGAATTGCACCTCTCTCCCTTTCTCCCCACCTGTCTATCTTTGCAATCTCACTCTCTTTTCTCTGTCTGTCTTCCTGTCTCCAACACAGAGTGATTTTTCTCTCTCCCTTCTCTCATTACCTCCAAATTCTCTGGTTTTCTTATGCACACTATAACTTCCTCTGGGGCTCATCAGCAAATCTCCTGGCCAACAGCTCTATTATTTGTGCTTTCAGTGGAGGGAGTGCCTGGAGATCTGTCCTGCTGTGCTTGGAGCTGTACCACCAAAGCACAAAGTTCTGACTTCTGCACTGAAGAGTTTCCAGGCTAAAAATTTTGTGATTTGGACTCAGTTGTAAATTGGTCCACGGAACATTTCCCCCCTGGGAAAAGGCTGTTCTTCTTTAGGTAATAGGCAAAATTGTGAATGCTTCATTAGAGTACTCTAATTCCAATGATATTTCAAAGGCAAAAAATGGAATCAATTTGAAATCAAATGGATTTTAAATTTTTTAGTATTTCAACTTTTTCTTGCTCCATTTCCCACGTGTTTTCACTTCTACATTAGAATCTTAATGTTATTCTCTTACATCTATATACCATCTAGTATTGCAGTGCTAAACTGTGTTTCAATAATTTCAAAATGAAGCACTTCAGGAGGTGGTGGCATAACTTCTTGTCCCTATTTAGAGACAAATTTTAGGAGAAAACGCCCTGGAATGAGCATTTCCTCTAAAGAGAAGGGCTTCAATAATCCCATTTGCCAATGAGAGAAATGAATACCAGTGGGTGAAAGTGAAAAGAAAAAAAAACAAAACCAAACCGTTTATTAGCCAAAAAAAAGGGTGCCCGCAAGGCACAGAAAAGGATTCAATAAATGCTAGATATTGAAAATTCAAAACCTTAACCTCCACCCCCACAGGCCGCGTGGCCGGGAGGCAAAGATGGTGGCTGCCCCCTTTGTCTCCGGGAAGGGGAGGAACAGGAGCTCACGCAGCCGCTCGGGCAGAATAGATGGGAACCTTTCTGGCCTTAGTCTCCTCCTCACAGCAGGAGAAGCTGGAGGGGTTTTGGTGTCCTTTCGTTTGCTGGCTTGGTCTCTCCTGGGGCCCGGCCCATCCGGCGCAGCCCCCGCAGGCTCCCGAGAGTGGAGGGAAAAAAAGAAACAAAACACCCAAGCCGAAATAGTTCAAGGAAAAAAAAAAAACAAAACAAAACAATAAAACAACTGAAGGATCTCTGCTGGAGTCCAGATAAAACGGTGGGGAAAGAAAAAAAAGCTTCTTGCCTAAGCAAGCAGATACTAATCCACCAAAAGGAGCAATGCACCATCCCGGTCCCTGCCGCCCAGAGCACGCGGAGGCGAGAAAGGGTTTGAACCAAGCTGCGCGGGAGCCCAACACTGGGTCCAACTTAAACCTATGGCAGCCATTTCTGGGCATAAAGCAGACAATTAGGGAATAAAGTATAAAATCACTCCAAGACAGTTCTGAACAGAAATATTTCAAAGCCATTATTTCCTGATTTGGTCCTATCTGAGACATAAACACAAGTCTAGTTGCCAGATTTCTCTGGAGACCAAATGCCTGTTTTCTCATCAACTTTAATGATGGAGTCTAAGAAATTCTGAGTTTGATCAGACGGAACAGGGCACATTTAAACCTATCTTCTGAGCTGGATGCTGATATTGCTGTTTGACAGTGATGTATGGGAGAGATTCCAGCTGTCCCTTGGCACACCCCATCCTCCTCGTGAAAGCAAGGAATCTTGCCTCCCCCTGCTCCCAGCTCATGGTTAATGCCTCTTTCAACAAATTGAGTACAGGAATGAGTTTGGTGCCACAGGCAGCAAACCTGATCCCACACCAGCCCTTTTGTACAACCCAGGCCTTGGTATCCACAATGGGAAGCGGATGCAGGAGGTGGCATGGACTCCTTGTGAGGGAGACGGCATCCCAGATGGGATTAGGGCTTTGAATGAAAACCAGGAATGAAATGGAGGCAGTCACGTATCCTATTGCTCTGGAGGGCTGTGGGAAGCCCGACTGGGTTTGTGCTCCAATCATGGCCGAGTGTGTTCGCAAAGCTGGCAGTTTCACACCCACAGGATCCTCCTGGCAAGGGAGAAGTTCTGCAGCTCATGCACCAGTGAGCTCAGCACAGACAGAGCAGCTCTGAAAGCTGCTGCACCGAGTCCATGCTGCACCATAAATTACAGGGTAGTTATTTCTTAGTTATTTAGCAGTTACAGTGTAATTAGTTCCACTTAATGTCAACTTTTGTCAATACATCTTTCATTAGCCAGAAAATTAGAGCTGGGTTTTGAAGCAATGGCAATACATGACTTTCTCTGAGCTTGGGCTTGGGGAGAGGAGAAGAGGCGCTGTGGGGAGGGGATGGGGCTGTCAGGCGAATTGTGGGGCTATGTCCTGGTTTGAGACAAATTCGGAGGAACGTCCGAAATGAACGTCCTCTGATAGAAGGCAAGTTACAGCCACCCCTCCCCCACCAGGTTTGGGAAGAAATTCCTGAGAGGAAAGTGAAAGGAAAAAAACTATTTAACAAACACAGTGCACGCAGGCACGGGAAAAGAATAATGCTAAATAATAAAACCTCTCGCTGCAGAGAGAACCTGGGTAGATTTCAGAGTCCTTTGTGGCCGTGGCTTTCTCCTCTCCGCAGCTGGGGTTCGGCGTGGGCCCCTCCGGGCCCAGTGGAAAGGCCTCCCAGTGAAGTTCTGATGTTCTGGTGTTCTGAACAGTTCCAGAAGAGAAGAAGAAGCCGAAGTCTCAGGAAAACCTTCCTCAGTTTATGAACAAGAAGCCAACTAAAAAAACCCAAAGGGAGGTAACTCTCTTCCCTGCTGCAGAAGCCGAGCAGCCGGGCAGGAGAAGCCAGCGAGCTCTCCCTGGTTTTGAACACAGCGCCGAAGCAATTCCACCAGCTCTCCTCCCTCTCTCTTACAGGCACAGAAAGGCACAGGATTCATGTCTGGGCATCGAGCAGATGACAGGGAACACAGCATCATACAGTCACCCCAGGACAGGCTGTCAGGTGAATTCCAGGCCTTCTCACCACTTCTGCATTCCTACAGGCTTGCACATACTCGCGTACACAAAGCTCAAATACACAAAACTCACATCTCTTCTCCAACACACAGACACAGAACACCCATCTCTTCTCCAGGATCAATATTCTAGCCCAGACTGCAGAGAGGAATCAAACAGGTCCCCGGAGAAGTTTTCTTTGGCTGCTCAGAAACAAACAGACAAATAAACAAGAAAATAAACCCCAGGAGCTGCCTCACCATATCATTTGTTGCCTGTGTTTTGCAGAAGAGCCTAATTAAGCAGGATGCCTTAGATTTTGGGGACTCCAGCTTTCATTTCATCCAGCTTCCCAGTCTGCAGCTGCTTTTTTCTTGAACATCACAGGTAGTCCTTCTGCTTTCCCTCCCTCTTATATTTTTCCTTTCAAAAGTGTAGACATCATTTGGAGATTGACTTTTCTGAGTTTTGACATTGCTTTGGACAGTGACAGCATTTTAGTCCCTCGTCCAAAAATGGTCTAAATCAGGGGACTTGGCTTTAGGGGAAACACAGAGAAAGATTTTCCTGTGTCCTGATTCACTGAGAGGTGAGAGACAAGGTAAAATTGGTTTAAGGATGCTATCCTTCCCCCTAAAACACCTCACTTTAGGCCATCACCAGCTTCTGGAAGCAGTTTTAGTGTGAAAGATCCTTCTACCTGTTTTAAATTTCAAACCCACATGAAAGCACATTGCACAATCTGGCTGTGGACTGAGCTACTAATGATGGAATGATTAGGAAATTGTAAAATAAATTCTTTTAAGATTACTTTGTAATGGTGCAAATCCAACTAATTTGCTCTTTATTTGTGCCGCTAGCCCATGTCTAGATAAATGGCTGGAAGTAGAAAGGAGTCAGCATGGGTCTGGATTTTTTATATATAGTTTTCATAATTCCAGCCTCCAATACTCCCCTCCATATAATTTTCCTCTGTGATTATGTTGTGTTGATTTCACACAGGGCCCTGCATGCTAAAGCTGGTCCTTGAAGAAGAATTAAGTATTCAGTTCAGGAAAAAGTGTTAGACAGAAAGGATATAATGGTAACATTGGTATTAATGCATCCTCCAAATATGTAATGAAGTTCCTTCAGTTGTCTTGCACCCCTCGGTGTCCACCAGGAGACCAGGGACAATGGAGGTCCTCCTGCTATTATAAAATCAACAGTAATAACAGCAACAGCAATAAACATTCATCCCACAGAATTTTTCCAGGTGAACATGAATTTCAAAATTAATGTGCATGGCTATTCAGTGGTTATTGCAACTTCCTCCTATTGTGAATAATAAGACCAGGGGCACACGATTCAACTCACCCATTGCAACTGAAACACTGAGACCAACTAAAACCTCTTCAGAGAAATCTCTGGAAGTTTTATATATACATATATATATATATGTAAAATCCCCAACTATGCTTGAATAATGAAGGGCTGTGGAAAAAAAACGCCACAACAATCTGAGGAATACCGTGAGCAAAAATAGAAGATAAACTCCTCTGATAAATTATGTATTGCAAACTACTCAACTGAGTCCATTCCACCTTGCACAGGTTGAAATCCATATGGAGCATTCCTTCTCTCTGTGGGGAACCTCTCCCCAAATGCACTGAAGGAAATATATGCAGAGATTTGTGTCTGTTCCTCTTGAATATTTCAGACCACGTTAAGACAATTCTGCCCCACCAAACTCCCTTGCCTCAGTCACCCAGGAAAAAAAATTGTCTGTGTGTTAATGCTTGGCTGCACCATATCCAAAAATGCACGGAATCAGCGAGAATTGGAAGCTGTGGTGGTTTGACAGGAGGAACATCAGCTGGAAATCAGTGTGGGGATGAGCTCTGAGTCCATGTGGGGTAAGAGCATCCTGAGCACATGAATGAAGCCAAAGGTCTGGTGTGGTATCTGGCTGTGGGGTTGTGGCTGTTGCTGTATCAGAATGAGAACTGAGAGTGATCTCTTCAGCAGCAGCTTCAGAGTCCCCCATTTGACACTGCTCAGGCCCCCCAGACCAGCTCCTCAGGGTGGCTCGAGGTGTCCCTGTCCCACCCAGCCTTGCCATGAGGCCCCGGGTGCTCCCCATCCCCTGCTGGTAGGGACCTGCAAGAACAGGACGATCTCACCCAGATCTGGCCCTTCCATCCCTGTGGAGTTTGATTTCTCCCAACCCACTTCCCACCATCTTTCCCTGGGTAAACACACAGATTTCCTGTGTGAGAGATGGTTATTATGGGTTATCACCATTTCTTCCTGCCCACACTGCTGCCTCTTGCTGGCTTCTGCCCTGTTTCCCTGGATGAAGCCGGGCTGTCACTCAGCACTGCCCCAGCCTCCTGCACCCCAGACACACAGACCTCTGCCAGGCAGGCGGCACGAGAGGGGAGAAGGATTAAGGGAATGGACAAGTTAAAAAGAGCACTTTGACAAGTGTTAACACAGAAAGGAGAAACTATGACAAACTCCAGGATAATTTCTGCTTCTGGGCAGAGGCTGGAAGGTCCTCAGTGATGTCAGAAGAGAGTTTCTAATGGCATCAAGTGTTTATCATCCCTTTTTGTCTCCTACACAAGCCCGTGCCTGCTGACACTGAACCTACGTCCAAGCTCTGCTGTTCCAAATCTGGAAGGTGTTGGCTGAGGAAGGGGAGGAAGTACTGAGTCATGGTCTCCGTGCTGTATCCATAACTTCTGGGGCTCACTGATGGAAACAAAAACAAGCTACCGCCCACAAAGGCCTTGTGACAGAGGCTGTGGAGTCATAGCTCAGGCCTGTCAGTGAGGCTGATGGGGTGTGAAACACCTCACAGCCTCCCTACTCTCTGGAGCTAAAATCTGGCCCTGAGAGATTGGAACTCAGTCCAGTGGAAACAGGGATGTCTCGGTTGAATCACTGGGATGGGTCTTCAGGGTTACTCAGAAACATTTTTGTGCTTCTACATCCATAGCCCAGTAATTTCTGTGGCTGCTGTTCCGATGAACAAGCAGCTGGGTAAGTTCTTTCCCAAGTGGGAAGTCTCTGGTAACAGCAAGTCTCTACTGGGGCTGAAATTTGGGACTGGGAAATGTAGAAAAGACCTGCTGAGTCTCCTCGCAGAAGAGGAATAGAATACGGGCAAGAGAAGGAGGAGACGAAGTAGGAGAGAGCAAGATGCAGTGGAGAACATCAGCAGAAAGAGGGAGTGGAGAGTGTGTGCTCTTAAAGAATCAACAATACTCACAGCAAAGGGAAGCACCCAGGGGAGCAGAGTGTAAGTGTGGAGCTGGGAGAAATGTTATTGAAGAAAGATATTAAGGCGAAGCAGCTGATATTTGAAACGTTACTAGAAGAGAAGTTTTAATCTGATAGGGCACAGACAGAATTAATGGGTTTTCAATGAGTTGCAAAGCACTTACGGACAGCGCTGGAAACAAAGTGAAAGTTGAAAGTTCTGCTGCTGGAGGTCAGTGCCGCATCCCCAGCACGGAGCAAATCACCAGAGAAGGAATAAAAAGGGATTGAGAAACCAACTCCTGAGTAAATTCCTCAGAGATAAGGGAGAGTTTTAAAAACAAACCCAAAAATCCCGTACCTCCCATATCTGCTTTCTTATTAATTACCTGAGAGTTCAGTTTGGATGGCTGGAATGAGGGATGGGGAGGTGAGAGAAGAAAAGCAGGTGTCAGTGAGGCATCTTTCATGTCCTTCAGAAGATGAATGGCTGTGCCAGGCAGGGACCTGCATTTGTGCACAGGCAGGAGTGTGGGAGGGACTGGCTGGGCTGCCAGGAGGAGCAGTGATTTGGGGAAAAACGAGTCACAGTCCAAAGCCTGCTTGGCAAAGCTGGCTGGGAAGAATCCACTGCGGTGGCCTGCATGGCTCAGTAGGCCCTCTGCAAAGCAGGAGGCCTCATTTTTGCTATTAAAGAGCAATGGAAGGGAAAAGAAAAAGAGAGAATGGAGCCAGGGAAAGGGAAGGAAGGAAAATTGTGTTCACATGACAGAGCAGGAAGATCCTTATTCATATAAACACCAATGTCTTGGGGACGAGCAAAATTCCCTGGGCCACCTAAAAATCTTATCAGGTCACTTTTTTTTGTTTTTTTTGGTTTGTTTTTTTTTTCTTGTCTGCTTTATTCTAGCTTGCTTTCCCCTTCTTTTTTTTCCCCTGTTCTATTCCTTTTATGTGGTCTGAGGCTGCAGGTCTCTTGTGTTTCACAGAATCCTGTTTAAGATCTTGTTGGCGTCTGAAAGGCAGAGAATGGCAAGGGTCAGGAAGGCAATGAAATAGAAAAGTTGAATCATTCCTATTATTTGAGTCTTTCTGGGAAATGTTTATATTTCTGGGGTTTTTTACCCCTGAAATTTGCTTTCACCCGGTGAAATAGAGCTTGGGTCTATTTCTGCAAAGAAAGTGATCGCATTTTTTGCTTCTGCATGCTGCATGGAATCAGAGCCTCTAAGAGGTTCCTGGTCAACGGAGAAGCTGTAGCATGAGGTCCAAGACCTGAAAATTAAAACAGGGAAAAAGGTATTTTTGAAAAGCCCAAGCAATATGATCCTCCACTGGCATTTGCAATCAGCCATGAGTAGAAATGCATCCAAAGCCAGGTGTCCTTCATTTCTTAATTCTTGCTTCTCATATCAATGTCATCACTAGTTATTGTTTATAACCAATTTGCCAGAGAAATGTCTCTAGCAGCAGGCTGAATTCTTTATTACATGTGTTTCAGTATCAAACCATCCCAAGAACCCTTGTGAGACTGCGTTTCTCCCAGTGCATTACGGAAATGCAGAGCACCTTTTAATCGGGAGGGACATCTCTATTTAGTTTGCAGACTTCAAAATTCCTTCTGTTCAAAATGCTGTGTTGCTACCTGAGTGAAATAAGAGATAAAACTCCAGCTAATATCATGATTTCAGAAATCAGCAGATAATTAATTTCTAAAACTTGAGACTGAGGAGTGCATTTCCTTTGTGGTTTGATTTTTTTAATCCATTTTCTTATAGAGTGAGCTTCACCCCCCCACCTCGTAACAAATTAAAGCCATGTATTTTTGGAAGAGGATGGTGTCAGGACTAAAATACTCTGCTGGGACCTCTTGGCTCCTCTGCAGTCTCCTGCAGTCAGTTTTGTTTAGGCTATTCTCAGTCTGTGGGTCCAGAATTAGGAAACCAAGATCCAGAGAGGTTCAGTGGAAGGTCCACAGGGTTATTCGGTGTCCTGTCCTCAGGAGCTGAAGTGTTGGAGAAGAACCACAACCTCTCAGTGCTGACTTGCCCAAATGAGACATTTCTTACATTGTCATTTTTGCCTCTGAACTGGAATCCTAAAATAAAAAATAGACAGTGGGGATGATCCAGTGACCCAACTATCAGCATCCACAGTAGTCACCCAAGATAACTGCTTCCTTTAGCATCCATAAAAATACCAACCACTCCACAGGACAGCTTGGAAGCCAAAGAAATGGTCTCTTTATTGAAATTAAGTTGCCATATGAGCCCTAATTCCAGTGTGTCTCTGCTCCTTTGTTCCTCATACGCACAAACCAAGCTCCAGTATTTCCTACCTTCCCAAATCAGGGGGAATGTTTCTTCAAGGCAGGAATCTCATCTCTGATTTTGCCCACGTGCAGCATCAGAGGAATATTTGCGTCAGAGCTGGGCCAAGGCACTCCCTGGGTGTCAATGACAGAGACCAATAAGCTCTTTCCACATTACAGGAAAACAAAGGAGAAAATGCAGCTCGACCTTAGATGTGGGACTTAGATCTTCCTGCCCAAACAAAGTACCTGGATTTAATGGCACAGAGCAGGGAAGAGTTCCACATACATCATCCCATCAGGAAAAGCTTCACTCTGCTCCTCTGCTGCTTGTCCCTATGTCACCGAGGGATTGAATTAAGTGATGGAGGAAGGTGGATCTGCTCTGCAGTGCAAAGAGATGAAAATCAGGTAATAATAGTAACTCCCAGTCCTGAATCTTTTCAGAAAAGCATCTACAAGCAGCTTTCTGGAGCAGTAAAGATTTTTCTCTTTTTCTTCTTCTTTTTTTTTTCCCTTTTTCCTTTACTACAGAGAAATCTTTAACAAATAATCATTTTACACTGTACAGTTCATCAATAAAAGCAATAACACCAGGTTATGTAATAAATTAAATATGATGTGTAGTTGAAAGTAATCGTGCTTTCAGACATCAGCTTCTTGTCACATTAAGGGCTCTGGCAAACAGGTTTAATATTCATGGAATGAACAGAATTATTGACAAGCAGAGGAGGAACTAGACAGCAAGTGAGCATCATATTAATTTTTCAAAGCTCGATATTGCTTTTCCTGCTGACAGCGCAACAAACTTCCAGGGGCGGCTTTTGCTGAAGTGAGGTTTGGTAGTGGTGGCTTGTTTCTCCTTGATCTTGGTTTTCTGCCAGTCTGTCAAGTTGGAAGAGAGAAGGGAAGAGGGAGAAAAATTGTGGTGGCTCAGAGGTAAAGGTAGCTTTATGTTTGGGTTTATTCTGGATAACTCAATTCAAGGTGAACTCAGATTAACTCCAGTTCTTCCTTTCACTATATCAATGGACATCTTTCATTACTTCAAAAAATAGTCCACAATTCCCATCACCCTTCTAGAATACACAGGGATTAGGTACTGCTCCTTGGCCTAGAGAGTCTGGTGATTGAAATACTGGAGATCCTTTGGGACAGAGTTTCTCAGTATGGACAATTAAATCGGAGATGGAGTTACAAAGAGAGGTCAGCTGGGTCAGCTGAGCTTCCTGATATTCAGAACTGCTCAAGGGTCACATAGAAATGGAAATTGAAAAGCTGAACTTCCTGAGGCCCAAGTGGTTCAGTGATGAGGGTGGAAGTGTAGAAAGTGATGACAATTAACCTTTTTACCTAAGCATTTCCAAAGTGCTACAAAAACAGCTGAAGGGAAAAAAACCCAAGTGTGAATGGCCACTCTGAGGCATGTGTTTTATCTGAGGCAGAGGTAAAAAATAGGCACTGACATTTCTCTTATCTCATATTTGAGCCCCAACCACCACACCCTTCCTCTGCTTGTCTCATGCGATTTGTCACCCAAAAACCATTTAAAAGAGGTGTTAAAATATGTGTCTTTCTGTTGATGGGCTACGGAGAGGCAGAGGAGAAGGTTTCTGTGGAGTGGTGGTCAGGGACTGCTCAGGTCAGAGATGTCTTATAGCAGTTGTCATTTCAGATGCTCTCAAAGAGCACCCATGGGACAAACACTTCCCAAAGCAGCTCTCTGGGCTGCCTTTTCCATTGTGGACGGGATGGGATTGAGCTTGTCTGCAGCATTTCTGACAAAATGGATGAGATATAATCTTTAGTTAAATGAAATCCAAGGATCCTTGAAGGTGGCAGTTTGGGAATACTCTCCTTCATCTACATTAAGGTGGTCAGCACATTGGTTTTGATCATTTTCCATAGCCACAGGAACATGGGGAGGAGAAAATGGGAAGGAGATGTGGGCAAAAGGCTGCTCTGGGCTGGTCACTGATGCCCCATGGGCTCTGTTAAACTCTTTCTCTCCTCTCTCATCTCTGTCCAGAGCTCTGATGATGTTTTAGAGCTGGCAAGGCAGGCAAGGCTGCAGTGAGCTGGACAAGCTGTGGAACTTGGCACCATTGTCCTTTGATTGGCCTGAAAACTGTTATTTTAGAAGGGGATGGGTTTGCAGTCCTCATGAGTTACTACCCAGGTCAGGTTTGTCCATCACACTGAGCTTTCATGGGCTGATCTTCGCACACGTGGCCAAATTTTCAATAAAGACCTCGTGTTTCTTCAAAAATCTATCACCACTGAAGATCACCCTGGCCGTAGCTTCCTTTCAGCTGTGAAATGTGACAGCTACTTCTTTCCAAAACACTCCAGAATGACCCCATTTCTCCAAAGAAATGTCAGAACACGAGAGAGCCAAAGGGGAGTGGGGAGAGATCAAAGCTGTTCATCTTAATCAGACCCAGACCCAGCCTCGCCACATATTCCCATGGGTGCAATCAGATCCAGACTCTGGAAGGGATTTCTTTTTTAATGAAAGGTGAGGGAATATGTGGGCCCCAGAAAGCTGGAAAAGTGATGGATGTTGTCAGCATTAAGATTTGTCTGTGTATCCTTCCTCACTGTTCTCCTGGGATTTATTTTAAGAATTTTTGTACCTAATTGTACCCAAGACTGGAGAGATCACTGGGCTGACAGAGTCCAGTGAAAAGGTGCAACATAAGTGGAATGGTCTCAAGAGCACTGGGAACACATTCCTTTTTCACTTATGAGCAAGTTCTGTTTCACCCTCTCCATGCAGAAAAGAACCCAGGAGTGAGAGGTATTTAAAGCACCAAAAAGGAATCAAGGTGAGGGCCCGGAAGAAAGTGGGAGAAGAACTCCCAAGAGAAATGTCAGCATAGGAGCACCCTTTGCTAATGAGCTGTTCTACAAAACGTGGAAAATGGTGGAATTTCAGGCATCAGCTGTGTATCCTAATGGTGCATCAGCCGCCTAAGAGAGCTTGGCAAATGTCGTTAGAGGCAGGTAACAGAATAAACACAGGAGCATGAAGACATTTTTATTGGAGGCAGAACCTGGAAAGTGCTGGAGGGTTGAAAGAGGGAGCCAGGCAAGGACTGCAGCATCCAGGGTGGGACTCTGCCCACAAACAGGGCAATTCCTCAGAGCCACCGGGAAGGAAATTTCCTGCCCTTCCAGTGAGAGAAGTAAGAGTGGGAGCTGATTAATGTGCTGAACCTGTGGGGCCATCCCAGCAGGGCAAAGGCTTGCGGCTTCAAAAGCGCGGTACTAGGAATGGGGCTGAAAGAGTCAGAACAGGAGCTGCAGGAAGCATCTTTATAATCCAGACTGAAATATTAATAGTGACAATTGCAAATAAAGTCTTTGAACTACTTTGGGTGGACACCCTGTTCCAAGAAGCTCCTCTTTCTCTCCCTGCACAAGTGCCAGTGGGACAAAGCCAAAAGATTGGATTGTATGAGTGAAAAGTAGAGAATTTTAAGTTTTTTTATTTGTTTTTTTAAACCAAGCTCTTTCAAAGCTGCTGGTTATACCTCTCTTTAAATCCTGTGTGCACTAGCTAAGGATTTCGCTGTCTTTTTCATTGCAGTCGAGGAAATCCTGCCATTCCCATCACCTGTGGTGCAGAGAGAGACAGAAAAACCTGCAAAGAATTATGTGTACAGCTGCCAGGCTCTGAAGTGCACCTGAGAGTCGCACTAGGTACTTAAACACCTCCAAAAAACTGAGAGCATTTAATTCCCCCAGGAATTGGTGGAGATCAAGAACATTCATATGGGTTCCTGAATCACGGGGCATCCTCTTCATCTAAGATGTCTTTGACTGCTGAAAGGATGGGAGTATTTCTCTTACAGTGATTAGAATTAGAAACAGATTTGTTAAAGGAAAACAAAACAAAGCACAATCCTTTGTCTTAAATCTTGCACAAATGATACCCCTGGGTTTCTTCCAGATTTTTATTATTTTTAAAAATAATCTTTTTATTATTGTTAAAATAAATAATATTTGGGTTTATCCTCACACTTTGCTCATTCTATTGAACCAAGGTGCTATTTTTGAGTTGAAAGCATGCACACAAAAAAAAATGCAAATCCCACATTTCAAAGGCACCTTCCACTTGGAATGGGATCTATTTTTGTCCCTGTGTCTGTCTTGCACAGCTCTAATTGTCATGCCCTGCTCTGAAATCCACAGTACGCACCTCTTGCCAGCGTATTTTTGGATTATTGCTCATTGTCATCAGCCTTTTGTGTTCCTCTTGATATGGGCCAAATTTTGACATGAGGTGCTGAGTCATGCACAATGTGGATCTTATTTGTGTCTCAAAGAAATCTTGCTTTTTATTCCCCTGTACCTGGGCCAGCACCTGGCAGAGTCTTCCCCATTTCCCAGACAGACAAGGGAAAAAAACCACCTGAAACACATCAAAGAGCTGAGCAGCTCAAAACAATCCATTTAATTATTATTATGAAATGTCTTAGGGAGTGTCTGCTTGGTACTGTAGCTTCTGTGCTCATTTGTTTTGTGACAAAACTGAGCAAAGAAAGAGAGGAAGGGAAGGGAAGGGAAGGGAAGGGAAGGGAAG